>JBAMAX010001927.1:0-211856 GCA_037043745.1 Chymomyza amoena | reverse complement strand
GAGCTAAATTTTAATGAATTAATTCCGCTTGAAAGATATTGTGATATACCTCCCATCTGCACTCCCATCTCAGAGGTCCCTGGTTCGAAACCAGCCCAAAACTACATTATTTCTGTTTTCAATATTACCTTCCCTTAGCAAACCTACCACACGCTATTCCATCGACAATCTTCACTTCGATTTAATGGGTAGAACAAAACACGTAATGCTGTCAAAAAACTCGGAGAGCTGGTTCAAATTCAAAGCGATCAGCAAGGCAACAAAATGCCATCATCTTGGTGCTCGTCTTTGCCAATAGATGGCGCGGCGAGCAAAAAAGTGCTAACTCAGTAATGTTATATTATAATACTATTGTCACCTTTGATGGCTTCAAGAAGCACCAGGCCCAGTTACCTCCCCCATTAAAAGTCCTGTCACCGGATCGAAGGAATAAAAACACGATTACTGAAACCAGTACAGGAGAACGCCAAGTAGAATTAGATAAAAAGCTCTTGAAGAGATCTAAGCTTCCAAGAGGAGTAACAAAGGGGTATAAAGAGCATGGAATTACAAAAAAAAAAAAATAAGTCACAATAATAAAGTTATATAATGCTTGCAAGAGGCATTATCATCTGGGATTATCCCTCCAGGATGGTTAAAGAATGTCATATTTACTTTTAAGCCCTGTCCGCCCGGAACAAAGCCGTGCTATATTGGGTACCTGGACACCCAGGAGTGGATGGTAGCACGATAGCTGATGTTCTAGCATGACAGAGTGCCTTCACCCTGACTACATCTTCTGCGCCTTTCTGTGGTATTGCTTGGCCATAATCAAGACCATGATAAACAAATAAGCTGCTGAAGAATATAGGAGATACTGGTTCTTCTTATCGGGGCTGTGTCATGCAAAAGCGCTTGTCAAACCTCTGGATATGATCAAGACAAAAGGTCTTAGCAGAGCGGACTTAAAGCTCCTGGTAGCATACCTATCTGGCCACCACACTGTTAGATACCATCTACGGAAAATTGACCTATCGGGCTCTTCATAGTGCAGATTCTGCCTCGAAGAGGATGAAACCACCAGACATATTCTCTGTGACTGCCTAGCGTCACATGGGAATGGAACGGATTAGTACTTCCATCTTAGGTCGATACCCACAAAAGACCTACTGCGATTCATGCGGAAAGTCTTTTGCCGTAATTTATAGGTGTGGTGCCCCCGTCTTTGTGAGGAACCCACACGAGGAGAAAAAAAGGGGCATAATATAATTTCCAATATGGCTGCTAGGTGATTATGGTAACCCTAAGAGTGTAAGATCTTAAATTTGTTAAGGTATTTTTTAAATGCTACTAAAAATGATATATTCCAATAGCGGTGGTAGTGTCATCGATACCGATTTTTATAAATATAATATCAAAATATCGTATATCCGAATGTCAGCTCCTACGAATACTTTTGTTCAAGTTTTTTTACAGTGCAATAAGTAACTGGGTTAAATTTCGATTACACCACTACTCCCATATAACCTTCACTGGTCCAAAAACAATTTGGGTCTTTAAATTAATTATGAAAAGGAATCACGATCTTCTTCTTTCTCTTTGCAATATCTTCCTCAACATCTAAGAAGAAATCCGAATACAAATCTCAAATTTAAATAATCTAGGTAGATGAAAACATTTGGGATAATTTTTTATTGTTGACTATATTAACTGTGGCCGTCGGTGGGTAAGTGGTAGCGTACTCGCCTCTAAAACCGAAGGTCGATGGTTCGATTCCCCGCATTAGCACTGGTGCATTTGCCTAGCACTGGCAGCGCTAGCTCAAAGACGCTATTTGCCTTAGAAAGTCTCTATTAATTAAAGACACCGCCGTTCGCATTCGGCTATAAATAGTAGGTCCCTGTTCTGTTCGAACAGTTATTAATAGAGATCCCTTATGCCCCTCTAAGGGGTCAAACAGCGAATTATTTATTTATTTATTTTATATTAACTGGGGATCTCCGGTATGCTTTTAATTTAAGTACCAGCATATAACAATTTTCTCCGCAATTTTGGCCGCATAACCGCGAGCAACGCAAAAATGCGTTGGTCACCCTAGCTACGAAAACTGCTTGTTGTGCTGCCGGCAAGCAGTGTAGATTGGCAAACAAATAATACGTAGGCGGTTAGTACGCAATAAAATGATGCAGTAAATAAGTTTTTTTTTCGGGAAAAAGGGTAAAGGGTATCGGACTGACAGGCAACGCCAGGACTATATCATATTTTTGCTTTTTTCTCTGTTTTTTTCGGCATATTCTATGGCAAAGTGACAAAATTGTAGACGGTCTGTGGGTGTGTGTGTGTGTGCGCGAGTATCTGTGTGCGTGTGAGTATCTGTGTGCCAAATAACTAACAGACTGCAAATAGTTGGTTGGGTTTTGCGTGCTTTGAAATATGAAACGCACACAAGCCTAATGGCATTTCCATGCGTGTGAGTATCTGTGTGTGTGTGGGTGAGTATCTGTGTGTGTTTGTTGGCGCTTTCTATGCGTTATGATTATATCTTAATGAATGTTATGAAACACATAAATCAAATTGCGAAACCGCCATAAGCAGTTAGACAAAGGACGAGCCGACAACCGAGCCGGGAAACCGAGCAACAAAACAAAAAACCCAACCAGTCAGCCCAAGACTGGTCCTAGTTACCTCCCCGGGTTTGCGTACTACTCGGGCTCTGTCCGGTTGGGTGTAAACTTTGTTTGCTCTCTGTTGCTACCAGGACTACACCATAAAGGATCAGAATGTGTGTGCGTGTGTGTGAGTATCTGTGTGTGTGTGTTTGTACGCACAGTGTGACTAATGTTCATGTTGACGAATGCAAAATCATAAAAAGGCGCCAACTGGGTGGGAGTTACCAAATGACTCCTCCAGTGCCAGACCGGAACTGAGACACTTTCTGACGTGAGTGTGTGTCTGTGTGTGTGAGTGTGTGAATCCCTAATCTACTAACACGCACAGCATGGCAAATGTTTGGCTTTGATTTTCATGTGACCACAAATTGAATCATCACAACATTTCCATTGTCCTTTTTTTGGTTTTTTTTTTGACAACTTGCGACTATAATCTAATTTGTTATAGTGCTGAAAGTGCTTTTGAGACAACAAGAAACTGCTTGTAGTCCAAGCAGTCTCAAAATTTATACATAGATTATAACAAAATTGATTCTTCAAAGATAATAACTCCTCTCTGGACATAAAGTAAACCCAAGTAGAGTAAAGAAAATTTGTCAACTTGTTGTGTGGTCAAAATTGCAAAAACTTAATTAATTTTGGCCACAAAAAAAGTTAAAATTTTGTGCAACATGTTTTTGGCCAACTTGGTCAACATAAATGTGGTAAGAGATGCCTCCATGGGCTGATGCCATGATGAACTGATAATGAATTTGTGGGAACAGTTGAAAAAAAGAAGAATATTTTAGGACTACTTGGCTATGAACGACTGCGAGTTCCTATAGAAGATTTATACATAGTTCCTAACATAGCTATGTCTAAAATTTTGAAGCCTTCAACCTGATTATAATTAGACACTTTACCTTAAGGGGATAAGATTTTAAAGTTTGTGAAAATGAAGAAAATATGGAGAATGAGACGCCCAAGATTAGGTTAGGTTAGGGTGGCAGTTAGGACTGACGTCCCAACTCACTCAGGCCAAGAATAGGCCCGTTGTGATACCGCTACAGTTAACCATTCACCACTCTTCCCCACTTGAGAGGTATCCTATATCAGGTGAGACAGTCATCTGGCAGCCTGAATAAATCTTAAGAGGCATTTTGGACTCTGTTCGGAGAGATGAGATAAATCATCGAGAAAGTGTGACTTTAGAAACCGGAATCTTTTCCTGCCCAGCCCTGGGCAATGACAGTAAAAGTGTTCCACAGTCTCTAGCTGCCCCACAGCTTCTACAGAAGTCATACTGGGGAGCATTCAACCTGGATGCGTGATTTTCCACCAGCATTCTTCCACACTTAAGAGGTCCTTTTTGCATTTTGGACTCTGTTCGGAGAGCTGAGATAATTCATCGAGAAAGTGTGACTTCAGAAACCGAAATCCAACCCAGCCCTGGACAATGATAGAAATAGTATTCCACTGTCTCCAGCTCCACCTCGTCGCCACAGCTGGATGCGAGATTTCCCACCAGCCAGTGTCCCGTGATAGCACGAGGTGAAGCCCAAAGTAACCAAAAGTAATATGCTCAGGAGATTTGTTGAACCAGCAAATTGAAGACTTAAACTCCAAGCTGATTTTTTTCTTTTTGCCTGTACCAAAGCAGTTCAAGCAGTTTAGTCAAATCCTAAATACCAAAACATGAACTATCGGCCGTGCTCCGGAAAACAAATCCTAAGGCTTAGACTCCGTATATGTGCAGGCAGATCAGCCCAATTTTTTTCTCTTGCCTGTACCAAAGCAGTTCAAGCAGTTTAACAAATTGTTAAAAAACATGAACTATCGGTCGTGATCCGGAAGACGAAACCGAACATTTTATGTATTTGTGAAATTGTTTAAAGTTTAAAGAAGAAGACGCCCAAAGTTACCACCAATATGTTCCTAAGAACAAAAGAAACTCACATAGAACCAGCCGTCTCTATATGAACGCCTAGATGAGAAAGATCTTAAGAACTAGTAAAACCAAACTGAAGACTTAGACTTCCTTTATGCGCAGGCAGATCAAGCTGAATTTGTTCCTTTTCCCTATACCAAAACAGTTCAAGCAATCTTACCAAAACGCAGTGCTCCGGAAAATAAATCCGAGTTATATTTGTGAAAATGTATGAAATATACAAAATTACCAGCAATCTGTTCAGGAAAACAAAGCAGTTCAAGCAGTTAAGCAATTTGTGCCTTTTCCCTGTACCAAAACAGTTCAAGCAATCTGTTCAGGAAAACAAAGCAGTTCAAGCAGTTTAGCCAAATTTTACCAAAACGCAGTGCTCCGGAAAACGAATCCGACCTTTATATTTGCGAAAATGTAAGAAATACAGAGAAAAAGGTGCTCAAAGTAACCAGCAAAATGTTCAGGAGAACAAAAGAAATTCAGCTAGATTTGTCGAACCATCTGCCGTCTATATAAACCCCGAGATCATGAAGAATTTAAGAGCTAGTAAAATCAAACTCAAGACTTAGACTCCCTTCACGTGCAGGCAGATCAAGCACATTTTTCTTTCTTTTCCCAGTGCCAAAGCAGTTCAAGCAGTTTAGCCAACTCCTACTAAAGCTTAAGCCGTGCTCCGGAAAACGAATCCGAATATTTTAATCGGATTCTAATTTCACCAAAACCAATTTTTCACCTGGTTGAAACTGCATGATTTGTTATATGAGCATTTAAAATGAACTCATTTTGCCGGTTTAAAAAAGAAATAAATTTGTAATCTTCTTTTGATATTTTAAGATTATTGGTATGCCAACTTCAAGTTTTTCATTTATTAACAATTATTTTTAATAATTTTTTTTTTAAGAATCAACCCAGCCAAATTACGAATTTACCAAAAATAGAAAGTAAAATATCGACAAAAAAAAATGCATTCTTCGGAGCACGTAAACGCAAATTTAAATTAGGGTTTTCCCAAGCTCGTAACACTTACTTACTTATAAGTATGTCATCATTATACCCTGTACTAAAATGTTTAAAGGGTAAACTAGATTTGGTGCAATGTTTGTAACGGACTGAAGGAGGCAAGGCAGACCCCTAACTCCTTTATACCAAAATGCTTATGAACCTTGTCCGTCCGCCCGTCTGTATGAACACCTAGATCTCAGAGATTGTAAGAGCTAGATAGACGAAACTTTACCAGCTGCGATTTATCTGAGAAGATAAAGTTTGATGAATCTTGTCAATACCTTTCCCCGTTCCCCTGCAGTAGATTATCGTGGTTTTGACAAGCCGCTGAATATTTTGAAATTTGACAGGCGATGAGTCGTGACTCACGCATCCGAAAAATGAATGAAATTGGACAAATACAACAAAAGTTATAGTTAAAAATGTACAAATTTCACCGTGAGTCGTGACTCACGCATCCGAAAAATTAACGAAATTGGACAATTACAACAAAAGTTATAGTCAAAATTCTACAAACTTCACCTCCTTTTGCCTATAAACTACGTCAATATTTGACTCTACGTAATTATGGCAATAAGCGACCTACAATCACAATTTTTGGTAAGCTGATTCATGTGGCTCTAATGAACAAATCCACATCCGAAATTAATCAATGCGAACCCCCCAAGCCCGCAATCGGTTTACCGTGTTTTTTCCAATACCCCTCAACATATCAACTTAAAACTAACCCCATATATTTTAAATAGATTCTTTGACGAAACTTTCGATTTTCATCACAATCGAAACAATTTACGGAACTTATAGGTATTAATATTGAATTTCACCAACAAAAAATGAATTCCAATTGGCAAGTTCTTAGAAGAAATATGCAGAAATACAATTTACAGGGCATTACTCTGTCGGGCCTCGACTGTATTAAATTTTTTTGTTCAAAATTTTTTGCATATTTCCAGCCAGACTCATGACAACGATAAATAAACCTACAGTCAACCATAATCATTATTATTAATAGAAGATATAACACGACTATCTTTAGCCCCAAACCTTTGCACCCAAACAAACGTGTTCGATTCTAACGATACATCATCAGGCTTTAGATAAAGCTTAACAATTTCAATAGATATCCAGATATCAGAAAGATATCGCCTACGACACATTCCACAAACTTTTCTATAAATACCGCCTGAAATTAACGCCAACCCATTATTTCGAACTAAACAACGAATTAAAAAGCACTTCAATATGAAATTCATTTACGCTCTATTTGTCATCATCTTGGCCCAGCAGCAAGTGCTGGCCAAGACTCTGATAACCAATACAGATATCGATAGTGCTATCGCCCAGTTGGCCAATGCGGTGTCTAGTGATGCCGTCAATGTTACTAGTGCGGTTTCCAGCGCTGCCGTAAGTAAGATCCATAGCAAAATGGCCTCAAAACTGACCCAATCTACCAACTACAGACAAATGTAACCAACACAGTTATGGCCAATGCCACAAATAGCGCTACAGTGGCTCAGACGGTAAGTAAAGTTGTTACCTCAATTTTAAATAAAGCTAAGAGCTTTAAGTTTTGCCTGTAGACAACTGTGGACCAAAATATTAACAGCACGGCTACCAGAATTGGCGAACAGACTGCCAGTGTGGCCACGGAAATTGCTCAAGAACTACAAGATGGCGCCAACTCAACTGACACTCAGGTGGCCAATAGCGTGGAGAACTCTGTGGGCACGGCCGGATGGAAAATAGTTGCCGCAATGGGCGTAAGTCAAGCTGAATGGGATTTAGTTCGGATGGGCAATAAGTAACTTAAATTTTTTTGTTATACTCGATAGAACGACGGAGCCGCGATCTTGGTAAGTTGTTATAAACATATATGGTATGCTCTGAAAAAGAGTTTATTGGCTAAAGCAAGCAAGTTGGCAACTTTTTCTATAGAAAATTAGATTAATTTTTAGAGTGAAAGTTAAAATCCCAAGAAAGTGTTTTGGTTGAAAAAAAAATCGGCGTGACGAATATGAGTTCTAGATTCAAAACTCACCGTATATCAAAACCGTATGTCAAAACTGAAGTAATTTTAAAAAAATTCCAATGAATTTTTATTTTTGAGCATCTATTATTATTATTATGTCCAGATTATTATTTTATGTTCCACTAAAAGTTAAAGAAAATAATCATCATCATATTTGACGATGTTTATCTAGGGCTTAAAAACCTCCAATATTTAAAAGTTTCGACATAACCTCAAAAAACACCGTAAAACGAGTTATTTTTAAGGCTATATTAGAATTATGAGTTATTTTTAAAGCTCGCGTTCTTTTTTTGTCTGTTTTTTTTTTTACCAGGTACATGGTAAGCTTAAAAATGGCTAAACAATTGCCGAAAGCTCTCTCATTTCAACAGGGCCGTAGCCAAGATCGTCGCTCAGGGGGCGCTCAGAAGTTTTCCAGGCGCTCAGCCCAGCCCAAAGGGCAGCGCCCTCTCGCGCCTACCTGGCTACGGCCCTGCATTTAAAGTGCCTTAATCCTAAGTCCTAAATATTCCAATTCTTCTATGGGCTCCCAGTAAGTGGATAGTTTTAAAATAAAAATATAATTTCTTTTCTGCCCATTCCTTTGCTTAAAGTTGCATAACTTCCCTACCCATCCCTTCTTCTATTTAGATCCAGCATGAGGGACAGTCCCCGAAAAACTATTCCGAACTTCAGCTAAGTTAGCATAGCTCCCTAATTTAGTATATTTATACCAATTTTTTTTATTGAATCCTATCATGGTTATCATTCTTAGAAAAAGTAAAAAAATATCCAATAATATTCTGACCATTCCTTGAGTTAAAGTAACAGAACTATCTCTAGCAGTCCTAAGAAATTCCGATCATTCCTTAGGGAATCCATTGCTCCATTTTCACCGGTCTCCTAATTTGGCATTATAAAACCATTTTTTTTTTAGTTCAAGCACATTTGCCATCCTTAGAAAAATGGGTAACAAAAAAAAAATATTCCTACTAACAGTCCAATGAAAAGTCTTCCGAACAGTCCTTAGGTAACCTATTCCTAACCTATTCCTAAGTTATCTAATTTTGCAATATAGTTCAAATTTTTCAAAAAAGTGGAATAAAAAATATTCCGATCGTTCCTCAAATAAAGTTGCATAACTTTCCATAACAGTCTTAGGAAAAATATTCCCTAGGGCACTTATTCCTAAAGTTGTTGGCCAAATAATTCCGTCGAATCTTAGCATGGTTGCCATTTTTAGAAAAAGTGAAAAAGTATTCCAACTAACAGTCCTAGGAAAAGTATTCCGATCCATACATCAGGGAATCTATTCCTGAAACAGCACAGGTCGACTACTTTGAACAAATTATAACAATTCTTCTGTTGAATATTAGCCTAAGTTGCCATCTTTAGAATCCGTGGAAAAAATATATTCCAATCGTTCCTTTAGTTAAAGTTGCAGAACTCTCTCTAAGAGTCTTAAGCAAAGCATAGCGATCATTCCTTGGGAAATCTATTCCTAAATTTTCAGAGGTCTTCTAATTTGACATTATAATACCAATTTTTCTGTTAATATCTTAGCATGATTGCCATTCTTAGAAAAAATGCAAGAAAAAATAAAAACAAAAAATATTCCGACTGTTCCTTTAGCTAAAGTTACATAACTTTCCCTAACAGTCTTTAGAAAAATATTCCCATGATGCCTCAGGGCACCTGTTTCTTAAGTTCGATAGGTCGCCTAATTTGGCCAAATAATAACTATTCTTCTATCACATCAAAGCAGGGTTGCCATCCTTAAAAATTGTGTAAAATATATTACAAAAATTTTCCGACCGTTTCTTTAGCTAAAGTCGCATAACTCTCCCTAAAGGTTTGAGGAAAAGTCAGAAAGATTATTTCCTAGGTAACCCAGCTCTGCATTGTTCTTTGAGCCACACGGAGCTGCAATTAATTTGGCAAAAATTGGGATTAAAAAATGGCATTGTACTATCGAAGCTCCTAAATAAATGAGTCCGAGTAGAAGCTTAGCATACTGCCTGCTTGCTTGCTTAAATATTTACCAGAATTTTCCTCTCAAAATGTACAAATATTAAGTCAATTTATTTCTACCACATTTGTATGTTATCGTTATCGTTGCACTCATGCCAGAGACTTGCATTCGCTTCGAATCATTTAAGCCCCTACACCACATGCATTCATTCATTCATTCTTTTATTCGACTCATTCATTTACATCGTATTATTTTCCATAGAAACGATTGCCTAATTGCTTAACATACCATTGCATTTATCTCTCTAACTATCCATCTAAATACAAATTTTCCACATTTTCTTGCGGTTTGTGTTCAATTGATATGAAATATATTTACAGGGTGGTCTGGCAAATGCATCTGCACCCTACGACCAGCAGGTCGATAAGGCTTTAGGCACAGGAGCTGTAAGTACTCAAACAAAAGATGAAATCCAAAACCAAAAAATACTCAAACTTTGAATTTTCAGAGCGCAATGGGCAGTCTGCTGGGCAGCTTGTAAGCTCTGGGGAGTAAATAAAATGCTTTATACGACTATAAATGGTTTATAAACACTGCATATGTATATAAAAATGAAATTGTGCAAGCAAAATATATGATATATGTATATAAAGTGGAGTAAATAAGTGTATTATTGAGAGCACAGATTTTAAATAGCTTGCCGACGCCATCTAGCGGCAGCGAAATAAATGATGACGCGGTTGACGCTGCCTAACGCATAAATAAAGCGGTTTTCAATAAGAGCGCTACAAAAGTTTTTTTAAATAAAACAAAAACGGTTTTAGATATCAAGGAAATTCCTTATTTCTGTGAAAGTACATTCGATGCCATTATGTATGAAACTCGATTTCTTTTGCTTGGCCACCACGGCACGTTTACAGAAGTCCAGGAGCTGAACCCAATTTTCGACGGTTTTCAAGCATAAATCGGCCGATACTGCTGCAATTTTACGTTCAATATTCGTAGAAAGTTCATCAATCGTCGCTGGACGGTTATCGTGACATAAATTTTACATTTCAGAAGATTGAATAAACAATACATCCGCTGATAAATGTTACGCGTTTCCTTGTCTTTCGTGCACTGAACTCCACAATAATCTTCTCAAAACTGATAGAACTAGCCCCTTTCGTGCTCAATGCTGATAATCGTTAGGTGATTTAACCTGACCTCGCCCATGGTAGATCTCAATTTATTTTTGATTAGAACAAGCTTGCTGAAGGCTCTTTCTCCGGAAGCAACAGATGGTGGTAAAACAAGTAAAAGTCTCAATGCGTTACATACTTGTGCCAAAACATTCTCATACCCACACGCAGATATGAGGTTCAGTAGGTCCAAGGCAGAATTGGTATCCCATTTCATTACTTTGCGAATCCTATGCAACAAATCGATTTCGTCTCGCAGATCACTCTCAACAAAATCATTCGGGTATGCGTTTTTCAGCGGACTTGCAGCTGTGATATATGGATCTTGAAAATCAACTCCGGCATTTTCATATGCATGTGCAGCGTATTTCAGATCACTCACACTACTCTACGCCTCAATGATAGATGTGAAGAGCTTCGAAAATTCTGATATCCTAGAATACAGCTCGCCGAGCTCATTCAACAAGAGATCCACTGATGGGAAGAAGACTAAAACTTTAAAGCATTCCTCAGGGCTCTCAAATACATGTTCTGTGCCTGATTCTTCATCATGAAATCGTTTTTTCTTTCGAGTGCGCTTTTGGCTTTCTCTGAGCTCAAGTGTTATCTTTAAATTTGTTGCAACAAGTTGAATTTCTGTCAGAATTGCTGTCCAAGAATCTCTCAAGCGACGTACGTCAGTCAAAAGTTGATCACCCCTGCGAGCTGCTTGTTCCATCGTTAATTTTGGATTTTGTAGAATTTTGTTTGTGATGTCGAGGCATTGCAAAAACTTGTACCAAATGATTGTAAAAAGGATAAAGTTGAAAGACTGAAGCCACTTGACGAAGTAGCAACGTCTACCTGAATTTCTTGTAACAAATCCATTTCAAGAACTTTTTCTAGAGAAGCGACAATACCATGATAGTTGTTAATCAATGGGGGAACATCGTCAATCTGAGCACTCCATCTAGTCATAGATATTGCATGAAGAGACAGTTTCGCAGTTTCAATAAGAACTTTCTACTTGGTTCAGCTGAGAGCGAATATCTTGTAGAGTTTTTCAACATTCCCGAAATACGTTTTCGCCTCTATGTTTGTTTCCATCGCATTTACGCCGCACAGGTTCATGGTATGTGCTCCGCAAGGCGAATAATATGCTTGATGGCATTCATCTAAGATAATAGCTCTGACCTGTTTATATTCCGAATTGTCAAGGCCCTGATGGTGTTGCGGATACGATGGCGGCTTTCGGCGCCGATGGTCGGGAGTTCGATACTCCGCTTCGGCAAATCATGTTTTTCAGAATTCTCCGATTTCACAAACGCAGCTTTGCTTATCCCTCAATGATACGACTCCAATTTGAGTTACACAAGCATTTGTCAAATTCCTCAAACATTCAAATATGCAAAAGAGAGAGGGAGAATGACGGGCCAGACCGAAACATCAAATAAATTCTTCCTTTAAAGTCTCATCTGAAAAAAATTACTACGACTTAAAACAAAAATTGCCATAAATTCTGGCGGAATTTATCAAAGCGCCTCCGAAATATTACTATAAACTCTTGTCATCGATGCCAAGGTGAAGCTAAACATATCCGTCGCAGTAATTGGGTTTCGAAAGTTTGCTATAAATTATAGGAAAAAATGAATGTTTCATGCCGTCTGACGATGCTTTGCCATAATTTCCGAGAACAACTATACAAATTTTCAAGAATTTTTCTGCGTGTATCAATTTTGTTTCGTTTTTTTTTTCCATCGGCTTGAGCGGGGCGCCTTGAACGCGGGGCCCGGGGCAAATGAACCCACTTGAAACTACACATTGTCCAAGTCCATATCATCCAATTCGGACCAAAAATATTCGGTTATCATTGAGCGGTAGCGATCCCCATTCACAGTAACGTGCCGGTCTGGATCATCACGGAAGAAGTTCGGTCCAATGTCGTCGCCGGCCCATAAACCGCACCAAGCCGTAATTTTTTCGGATTGCTAGCTGACCAATAACGCATATTTTGCCATTCAGCCAGAAATGAGCCTCATCACTGAAGATGATTTTTCGATGAAAATCCGGATCATTTTCAAGCTGTTGCTCAGCCCAATTCACGAACATATGACGCTTCTGGTGGTCAAGCGGCTTCAGTTCTTGCGTCAACTTGATCTTGTAAGGATGTAGGCCAAGATCTTTACGCAAAATTCGCCACAATGACGTCACAGAAATGCCCAACGCTTGAGAACGACGTGTGAGAGACTGATTTGGGTCTTCCTCAATTGATGCGCTAGCGCCAGCACGGGAACATTTTGTATTGTGCCTGTGGATTCAAATTTTTCCACTAGACGCTCAATTGTTGATCTGGCAGGACAATTATGACGACCATAAATTGGACGTAGCGCTCTTAAAGTTGAAGCCACAGACTCCGAATTTCGGTGGTTAATTTGAATAATTTTGACTCGTTGTTGGATCGTTTATCTTTCCGTGATGAAATGGCAAACCTTACTGAAGAGAAATGTCAAAGGAGCGGAAAAAAATATGGCGTCGTTTGCTGTTCCTATCGGTCTACTTTTGGAGCTTCCCTATTGAAAAACTCCATATATGCTTATGTGATAAATTTAACTTCAAAGCACATTTAAATTGAAAGAAAATTCTGGAAATTAGAGAAGCTACAAGAGACTTTGGAATGTGCCGACAGACAGCGCCGCAGTTGGTTTCTTTTTTGAGTTCGTTGAACAGTGTTGGGCAACTCCAAAAGCAAGTTACACTTGAATTATGCGCAGCTGTGAGTTATTTAAGCGCGAAAACTACACAGCAGGCACAAAACATTCTACAACATTACGTATACGCAATGTGTGTAATGTGAATGCAACTGACTGCAAGAGTTGAAGTATGTGTGTGTGTGTGTGTGTCTGAGTGTGTGTGTGTTTGAGTGTGTGTGTGAGTGTTTGAATGTCTGTGCACTCAATAGATAAAACTCAGTCGTCGTTGTCGACAAATGATGACAGCAAATGCGAACAAAACAAGAACAAGAAACCGACAAAGAAACTTCACAACAAAACGCAATGAACAAAATGTAAAACTTACTTACAAAAAATGTCTAATAAAAAGGGAATGAAGTACAGTTGCGGCGATAAGTGACTAAGGCATGCACTGCGCCAAGCAGTGTGTAAGCAGTTTCGAGGGGAAATATATAGCTGCGCCAGTTTTAAATGCATGCAGTTTGAATTTTTGCTCATTTATGACTAGAGTAGTATGCATATCTTTCTCGGGAGCTAGGCGTGCCTGTCCGACAGCTGTCATGGAGTCAGTTCTTAGACTTACACACTGCACATTTTTATCCAAAAGTGAGCTATGCAGAGTCTACTACGTATCCAGATCACAACTGGACTGTTAGCAAGTGACACTGTTCATGCCGCACTTATATATAGCCTTCCTGACGTATCGTTCTGCTTTAAATCAGATCATATGATCACAGAATTATTTTATAACAAGAATTTAGATCTCTTCTCCCAAGTCGGGAGACTTGGGCTGATGGCAGCCCCTGTGGAAACCTTCGGTGGCAACACTGGTTCACGGATGGGTCCCAAACTGAGCTGGGTGTAGGTATTGAAGTCGTTGCATCCAACACCAGAATCTCTACGGCAATGGGCATCTGGCCCAGCGTCAAGTGAAGATACATGCCATTGAGATCTGCGCCCTTAGTATCCTTCACAAGGGAACTAGGGAAGCAAACATCTGTATTTACTCAGACAGCCCAGCTGCTATTAGGGCATTATCGTCCTGGAGCATCTCCTCCAGGATGTTTAAGGAATGCCATAACTGCCTTCAAACCCAGTCCGCCCTGAACAAAGTCGTGCTATGTTGGGTACCTGGACACCCAGGAGCGTATGGTAACACGATCGCTGACGATCCAGCGCGACAGGGTGCCTCCGCCCTGACAACATCTCCTGCGCCTTTGTGTGGTATTGGTTGGTCCACAATCAAGACCATAAGAAACATTTGGGCTGCAGAAGAACAAAGGAGATACTGGTTCTCCTTACCGGGGCTGCGTCACACAAAAGTGCTTGTCAAACCTCTGAACACGATCAAGACAAAAGATCTTGGTAGAGCGGACTTAAGACTCCTGGTAGCATACCTATCTGGCCATCATACTATTAGATACAATCTGAAGAAAATTGACCTATCAGACTCTTCAGAGTGCAGACTCTGTCTCGACGACGATAAAACCACCAGACATATTCTCTATGACTGCCTAGCGCTGGTATGGGATAGTGCCTGTCACATGGGAAAGGAACGGATTAGTCCCTTGCATCTTAGGTCAATACCAACAAAAGTCTTAATGCTATTCATGCGGAAAGCGGAAGGTCCTTTGCCGCAATTTATGGGTATGTTACAAAAGATCTTATGGTCGCAGTGCCCCACCTCTTTGTGAGAAACCCCAAATGACTAGACAATTTGATTCAAGATTTGGCCACGAGCCACTGTGCTTCGAAATACTTCTAGAGAAAGAGGACAGCAGCTATGGACTCAATTTTACTGACCAAAACCTAAAGACGAACTAAGCGCAGTTGTGGCTTAAATTTTGGCGCTCCAGCTGATGTAGTGTCGGAAAACTAGGTGTTCAGACGTACTCCTGGCCACAGAGTAGGTCAGACAGAAGCTCAATCACTATTCGAACTAATGGAAGGCGTGGGCAAACCCAGCACACTGCCGACCCCACTGGTTACAGTGTATAAAAATGTAGAGAAATTATTTGAAACTGCTTGAAAGCAGTGCTCAAGCAGTTACCAGGGCGAATACATAGCTGTGCCAGTTTTAGCCGTATGCGGTTTAAATCTCAGCGTATTTATGGCTAGACGAGAGGATTTAGGGAGCTAAAGAAAGAGGACAGCCGATAAGGACTCAATTTCAATAGCTAAAACCTAAAGACGAACTATAAGCAGCTGTTGCTTAAATCTTAGCTCCCCAACTGCTGTGGTCTCCAGAAACTAGGTGTTCAGACATACGCCTGGCCACAGAGTAGGTCAGACAGAGGCTCAATCACAATTCGAACTGATGCCGACGCCCCACTGGTTACAGTGTATAAAAATGTAGAAAAAATACGCAGCAAAAAAAAAATACAAAATTGAAATAAAATTAAATAAAAAGCAACCGCCAAAGGCAAAAATGCTGTAAGCAATGTGGCTGATGATGCGGGCGGGCGGGCGTCTGTTTTTCCAAGCCCCCCCTCCAGCTCCACCACCGCCAACACATCTCGGCCATTATGAAGGATTCTCGCCAGCAGAAGAAAATGAAAATGCTAAAAAGAAGGCAGCAAAAAAAAAAATAAATAAAAATAAAATGTTGAAATAAAAAAAAAAAATGGCAACAACTTTTAAAACTCATTAAAATTAATGAAAGCCACGCACTTCACGTACAGCGCGCGGGTGGAGCGTTGAGATCGGAACTGCGGGAGCGGGACGATGAATACGAGCTGACGACGCAATGATGGCGCCTGTAATTATACAAGTGAGCAAACATATTGCAACAGCGTGGCATGCAACCTCCAATGAAATGGCATGAAAGTTCATTAAAACAAATTAAAAGCAAAGAGCAGCAGCAACAACAACAACGTGACGCAAAGTATTTCTTGATAATGCAGCAAACAAAATACTCTGACAGCAACCTGCAAAATGCAACCCTGAACATAAGTCAGCTGATGCATTGCAGCGTTGCAACAGCAACAACAACAATAACAACAACGAGGGGGAGAACAACAACAGCTTGCGTCAACAAGCTGCCACAGGCCATTATGAAGGCCATTGGGTCAGAGAGTTGCCATGAGCCTTCAAAAACAACAGCAAATTTCTTGAGCCATAAAATCCACTTCTGCTTCTTACTTCAGCTCCTCATACTCTCGGAGGATTGTTTTCCATTTCGCCATTTTGTTTAGCTAATTAACTAAACGTCAAACTTTTCTGCGCTTTCTTCATGACGTCGGTGCTTCGTTATCTTAAAGGGATTTAAGAGCGTCTCTTAAATTTAATACAATTAGAGATGATGTGAGGAATGCCTTTAGCCTCAACAAGAAAGATGCTGCAGATCTAGCAAAGGATATGCTTATGGTTCTCAAGCCAAGATATGAAATGTTAGCTGAGTGCAGGTTCAATCAAAACTTTGATACCAAGCTCAGCACAAAGGAGGCTTGGAACTCTCTTGCGGTACAAGGAAATGGCCTGGGGCATGGCCGTACATAATTCAGATTTTGAAGATATCGTAATTCTACAAGGTCTTGCGCTTTTGAGAACCATAGCATAGTGGAAGATGCAGCAACTCTTTTGGTGAAACTTTTTCGACCTATGTGGCAATGAGCGATCCCTTAGAGAAGTTCAGCAACTATTGGAGGACAATCCACCACAGTATTGACGACAAGAGGCTGCCCTCAGGGCGGGATATTATCACCCCTCTTTTGGAGCCTACTCTACTAGTAGATGAGCTACTGGAGAGACTAACGAGCAGAGGCATACTGATGACATCGTCATCATAGCAAGAGGCAAGTATGACGAAACACTCTGCGATATTGCGTTAAAAGGCAGGCCAGAGTCTCAACCCCGCCAAGACTGTCATAGTACCCTTTACAAGGAGGTAAAAACTTGAAAAAACGAGAAGTATAACCCTATCGTGATGCAGAATAGAAACGAGCAAAGAAGTTAAGTATCGTGGACTGACCTTTGACTCCAAGCTTAACTTCAAGACGATAACACGATAGATAACACGATAAATAAATGCTTAACGACTCTCTTTACGTGTAGAAGTATTGCCGGGAAGTCGTGAGGTACATCGCCACGAATATTAAGATGGCTATGCCTCATGGTTGTGGCCGTCGGTGGCTTAAGTGGTAGCGTACTCGCCTCTAAAACCGAAGGTCGGTGGTTCGATTCCCCGCAGTAGCACTGGTGCATTTGCCTAGCACTGGCATCGCTAGCTCAAAGACGCTATTTGCCATGAAAGTCTCTATTAATTAAAGACACCGCCGTTCGGATTCGGCTATAAATAGTAGGTCCCTGTTCTGTTCGAACAGTTATTAATAGAGATCCCCTAAGCCCCTCCTCCAAGGGGTCTAGCAGGGAATTATATATATATGCCTCATGGTTGTCAGACCCATGATAACGTATGGGGCCAAAGCAACGGACAGACGGATCTCTTACTGATCAAGGAAGTGGCCTAGGGGTAGTAGGACCCAGGACCAAATATTACGAATCTCTAGGTAGACACACCAGCATTTTCCAAGCTGAAGTCTGTGCAATTGGAAGCTGTGCAGAATTCAATCTGCAAAAGAACTACCATGATAAGGAAATTTCCATTCTGTCTGATAGTCAAGCAGCGATAAAGGTATTACGCAAAGCCAAGATCACATCTAGGCTGGTCAAAGAAGTGAGAACGTCACTGGATACATTAGGGTCCATGAATTAGCTCACGATTAGATGGGTTCCAGGATAAAACAACATTCCTGGAAATGAGCTGACAGATAAACTTGCAAGGACCGGTGCAGCAACATCGCTAATCGGTCCTGAACCACACCTTGGGATTGGTAATCACGTGGTACGGCACCTACTGAGAATAGAGGAGAATAACAAACGACGGCTTCACTGGGCACAGATGCCAGGGCTTAAGCAGTCAAAAACGCTTTTCTCCAATTACAACCGAAAGAGGATCAAAGTCATGGTAACTCACGAGAAGAACACCGTGAGAATCCTGACGGGCATTCTAACGGGACATTGTAGGCTCCACAGCCACTTAAACAAATTAACAAAGTGGATAGTTGACTATGTCATGGAGGAAGAAACTTCTTCGCATATATTATGTGATGGTATGGCACTCGCCGGTAAAAGAAACAAGCTCCTGGGCATGTACGTTCTCCCACTGGAGTTCGTTGTTACCATAAATCGCCGAGCACGCAAAACACTTATAACCTTTACGCCTCTCACAACCAAACAAAAAATGCCATTCACTTGAAATTTGGTACAGATGTTCGGGAACACAAAAATAATTGGATGTTAAATATTTGAACTAAAAAGCTTATAATAGTCTTCCTCTTTAATATTTATAATCAGTTAATACCACCTTTGAGAATATTAAAACTTAAAATTAAATCATTTTTAGCTTACCCCATAAATAGCTCTAAAATCTAGAAGTATATTTTTGGCACTTACCTAAAAAGAAAGACAAAAATAATTGGATGTTAAATATTTGAAAATAATTGTGTAAATATTAAATTACAAATCGCAGATGAACTGATTTCAAAAATACATTTCAAACTTACCTCAGTTCCACAGAACAATATTAATTCTCTAAATGAGCAAATGAACCAACAACGACAACAACGACAACACCAACAACAAATACAAATACAAATAGAACAACATTTTGCTATGGTCAGTAATGAATGTATTTCCATAATACCAAATATTCGATAACAAAAATAAAATACATAAAGCTAAAAATAATATAAAATGGCATTCGATACAAATTAATGGCAGGTCAATGTTAAATAACTGCAAATTGCTATGAAATATACAGTTAGACAGAACAACACACACTCATAAATACATACACAAATACACATACATACATATATATAACTATTGTGTGTTATTTGGTACAGTAGTCACTAAACGATTAGAACAGCTTAATTTTATGCTGCGTAGACTGTTACTAATTTAAATCGATGTTATAAGGTAAATTAATTTTTTTTAAATGCCTACAAATTCTTAAGTTAAAAAATAAAAAAAAATTTGGAAAATTAACTCTTGGATTGATTTTGACTTTTAAAGTAATATTTAATGACTTTTTTCAACTAATTAAATAAATTTTTTTAATTAAGCTTTAGAGTTAATAATTTTCAAGAACAAAAAAAAACTTTCTCTTACAATTAATTATATAAATACTTGACAAAACTAACAAAAAAAATGGCGCACGTAAAGTCGGGCGCGGATGACTTTAGGATACCCTGTACCACTAGCTTGTAATAAAGCCCGATTTCTTCACAAAAAACCAAAAACAGAAGAATTTTTAAGCAAAAATTTTTTTTGACCGATCGTTCCTATGGGAGCTATATGATATAGTCAACCGATTTCAATAAAATTTGACGCAGTGCTTAAATACCTTAAAAAAGATATGAATGCCAAATTTATTTCAAATATCTTTACAAATAAACAAAACACATCGAATTTTTATAAAAAACGTGTTTTTGGACCGATTGGTCCTATGGGAGCTATATGGTCTAGTCAAACGATTTGGATTAAATTTGGTACAGTGCTTAGGAACTATAAAATACTCACGAATGTCAAATTTGGTCCCAATATCTTAACAAACAAACGAAACACAACAAATTTTGTTAAAAAATCGATTTTTTGGAAGATCGAACCTATGGGAGCTATATAATATAGTCAACCGATTTTGTTCAAATTTGGCACATTGCTTAAGTGGTCTAAAAAATTTCCAAACGCCAAATCTGGTTACGATATCTTTATTAAAAAACGAAATATAGCGAATTTTTCTTTAAAAAAGTTATTTTGGCCGATCGGTCCTATGGGAGCTATATGATATAGTCAACCGATTTTGATCAAATTTGATTGGGAACTATAAAAAACTTTCGAATACCAAATTTGGTTACGATATCTTCATAAAAAAACGAATTATTCATCTGAAACGCTTTTTTTTTGTCGAGGTCGTCTCAAACACCTCCATGGGGGCTATATAATTTATCCCCGATATCAGGCGGACGGACGGACAGACGGACACCCTGATCATATTTTAGGTAACTTTGGGTTATCTCCGACGTCTCCTTCTATATGTTACATACATTTTCGGCTTGCACAAACTTAATATACCCTTGGTACCATACGGTAGAGGGTATAAAAATTGATAACTGACGAAAAAAGAGCTTGGATAAGAGTAAAGCTAACACATTTTGAAAGCTGAGATATTCAGCGAAGAATCCCATTTTGATGACAATAGGTGCTCTTATAGGTATGAGAGAAGCAATTTTGAGAATTCAGGATGCTTTGGTATTAGCAGACGATTGTGAAGTAGCACAAAAAAGACGACATAGAGATAAAGCGGAAAGTCATTTTGCGATTAAAAGCTCCATGGGGCCTAGCAGACAATTGGAAAGAATACTATAAACTGATGCAAATACTTAAGGATTGTTGCAGATATTTAATTTAGAGAACTGAAAGAGACGATTATCCATTATTGATATTCTAATGCAAATACTCTTAGTTTTTAAATATTGGCACTTTAATCCTAGAAAACAAGTGTGAAGGAGAATGGTGCTTTGAAGAATGGACTTTAGCCTCACTAAGAAAAATGTTGGAGATCTAGCAAAGTACATGCCTTAGCTTCAGCAGCCAAGGGATGAAATGCTAGCTGAGTACAGGTTCAATCAAAACTTTGATAGCAAACTCAACACAAAAGAGGCTTGGACCTTTCTTGCGGCAGTTCACCCTATGAAAGAACATATAATAAAGTGATACACAGACGGATCACTTACTGATCAAAGAAATGGCTTGGGGGTATAGGACCCAGGGCCAATTATTACGAACCTATAGGCAGACACAAAAGAAGTGAGAACGTTACTGGTAAATTTGTATCCAGGAATAAGCTCATAATTAGATGGGTTCAAGGACATAACAGCATTTCTGGAAATAAGCTGGCAGATAAACTTGCAACGACTGGTGCAGCAACACCGCTAATCGGTTCTGAACCACACTGTGGGATTGGTAACCACGTGGTACGGGACCTACTGAGAATAGAAGAGAATAACAAACGACTGCTTCACTCGGCACAGATACCAGGGCTTAAACAGTCAAAAACCGTCCTTTCCAACTACACCCAGCAATAAATAATAATGGTGCTGCGAACGATCTTAAGAGTTCACTAAGCTCTATGAACAAATTGGCCTAGTCAAGCGCATATTAATTCTGTATCAGCTTCAAAGAGAATATTATTTTATGAGAGGAGGAAGTAGATGAACAGGTAAACAGGTGCTTCAAAAAGTCCTCAATTACACTAGCTTAAACAAATAATGAACCGCTTCACTCGATGACCCTTAAATTAAGAATCTAGTTTTATAAATTTTGCTGTTTCTATAGAAGACTTCATTTTATTCAAGGCTAAGTAGCCATGACTATCCCCCTACAGAGAGGGGCTTTAGTTTTTAACTTTAAGCAAACAGTGTAAACTTAATAAATAAATAAATGTTTTATATTTTTATCTCGCTCATATTTCCTTAACAATGCACAAGCCGCAGTCGCAGTCGACCCAACTATTGTCTAATCGCTAAAGATGAGTTACAAAATATCCATATAGCGTATACGCCATGTGGCCGAACAAAGTACACAAATTGAAAGTAAAGAGAGAAAATCAATTGAAAAACTATTAATACTTAAGGGAAAACCCATCAAGGACACGCAGCAAGGCTACGTCAACTAAAGTTGCGTTCGTCCCTAACACGCTTAGCTTCGCATCAAAGGGAGGGTGAGAAACCCCCTAAATACTTACTTACCTGTTCAACGTTTAGGCAGACAAATAAAAAGGACGCTGAAGGGTGGCATACATTTTGACAGCGCTTCCTTGCACTCTTATACACCTTTTAGACTTGGCTTTGAGTAACAAACATTGCAACAACAAAAAAAAATAGGGAAAATAGAGCTACGCTCCTACTCCCGGCTTGTTGTTGGGTCCTTCCGACTAGCAGGCATTATGGCCACACTGGCGCACACAATTACACAACAGCAACAACAACAATAAGAGAGTGCCAAGTCAACGTCTGCGTCTCCATCTGCGTCCCCAGCTGTCCGTCAATGTTGCTCTGCGTGTGTGTGTGTGTATCTGTGTGTACTTGCAACTTGGTCGCTTTTTAGAGCTAACGGCAAAGTCAACAAAGCGCGTAATTTACATTTAAGAACTGCCGCACAACAAAGACCAGGAAACGGCAACAGCAACAACGACAGCAACAACAACAACAACAACAGCAACTTGCAACAGGACTGAACAATGAACTGCAAGTGCAACAAATGGCAGCAACACTTGAAAGTAAATTGTTTAATTATGATAATCAGAGAGGGTTATGAAGAGCAAGCAAGAAAGCAATAGCGAAAACTTTCAAGTGTAAATAAGAGATGCACATAAAGAGAAGGGACGAAGGGAGAGAGAGAGAGAGAGAGAGAGAGCGGAAAGACTACAGCAATTACGTCAAAGTTATGCCGATTAAAAGGTTTTAAATCTTAAAAGTCGATGGCTTGACCTCTTTAAGGTAATGCAAAGAAGTATCTACGGGTGTTGTTTTTGCAACAAGAGAGACTTTCTCGAATAGGGATGTTCAATTTTTGATCCTCCTTCACTATCCCTCCCCCACTATCCCTCCTCCACTAACCCTCCCTTTCTTCAATTCCTTTCATCCCCTTTTAATTAAGCAACACAATGGACCTCATGGTCTCTGATCTCAGTCACTATCTGTCTATACAACCTAACCTAACCTTTCTTCGGGTAAAGAAATCTATTTTCAGTACCAAAGATAAGGTTGATTGCAACCCCTATAAAGAAAGCAAAAAGACTTCAAAAGCAGTTTTATCGAAAGGGTTAGTAAGACCAAAGACATCGATCAGTCTTCACTTCATGCTCACTACCAAAGATAAGAATGTATGAAACCCCTATAGGAAAAGCGTACGACTTTAAAAGCGGTCAACTCCTATCACAAGGTAGTAAGACCCCCAAAAAATCGATACAACAAAGCTCCTCCAGAGCTCTATTTATTTTTGCAACTACCAAAGCTTTCGACTCCGATAGCTCCGACAGCTTGTCTGCCAACTTGACTGGCGGGAATGAGCTGATAGGTTGCCTATTCTATATGATTATAAGCTGGTGACCCCAAAGTATCGTAGTATCAGTGTTCTCTCCATCGCATACAACGATCTATTGCAAGGGTTGTATGAGAGATTAAAGTCACTAACGAAGTCATTATTAATGGAGCTTCGATCTGACAAGTCCATCATTAAGATACTGGGAAATACCCTTGAATTCCAAGTCCATGCCTGCCATCTATTTATCGATATATAACTACTTTATAAATCAACAATTAAAAGCACGTTCCGATATTGCGTATACTCCGCATATTTCGATATGTCTGCAAAATGACGTTGACGCTACCTCAAGGTAGAGCAGGATCTCTAAACTAAGTCCATGTATTTGAGCATTTAAGTGGACACTTTTAGGAGATATGAGTTATGGCTGTTCCAATTCCCAAGTCCAAATAACATTTGGTTGACCAATCTTGCTTTACAACTTAGTCTGGGTTATTATGGGTTAGATCTTGCCCTGATATATCACGCTATGTTCCTATGTGCGTTAGCTTGTGAGCTCATAGTTTGTACGAGGTGTAGCCTCCTATTATAGATTTAAAAATCTTCTCCTCGGGTCCCACAAAACATAGAAAAAGTTTTTCAATCAATTTTATTTAATTTAAATTATTTTACCTAGGCTCGAAATAGACTTGGAAAACAAACCCGTGGCAAAATGGAATGCTATAACGAATATGAACTGAAATGAAATACTTCTTCGAAGCAAGCAGTTCGAAATATTCTTTCAATCTTCATTTAATACTCATAACCCCATAGTTAAGTACCTATCCATACCCCGTATCGATGGGATTAAGCGTATAAAAGATTCTATTGCGCTTCCTTGAATACGCTTGATCCTATAGATATTTTGTAGACATTTTTGTAACCTATGTCCATAGGATCAAGGTTCAGAAAAAGGCAGACAAGATCAAATATAGTTAATGCAAGCTCCAATCTATATAAGCTTTGAGATATCAAGGACTATAAAAGCTTGAGACATTATCGTTGAACTATCGAAGGAAGCATCTTTGTAGGAAGAAGATCGGAAAACTAAGTTACTTTCTTCAACTAAGGTAGATGTACTTCCGAGTACCACATTTGGTTACGATATCTTTACAAACGAATTATCTATATAAAACTTTTGGCTTTTTTCGAGGCTCTCTTTGGGGGACCTCCAACGACTCCTTCTATATGTTAACATACAGATATTTTCGGCTTGCACAAACTTAATATACCCTTTGTACCATTACGGTGTGGGATATAAAAATTACTACAGTGCTCTGCGTATTAAGGCAAAATTGTAGTGCTGTATCTATAGGGTGTGTCATTTGTTGACTTGGTTGTTAAATAAAGATAATTCGGAACCGACCTGTCCAAAGTGAGCACACAGTTCGACAGATGTCAAGTTTAAAACTACTTAATTTTAGTCATAGATGGTTCAACAGCCAAATAATCCGACATTATTCATGATATACATTTTCATTAGTCTTATAAAATGCAACTAACAACAAACCAACAGATAGCCCACCCTATTTTCCTTAGAAATTCTTTAATTCTAATACTCAGTCTCTGTCACAGTCTCTTCTCTTTAAAAGTTTTTTTAGTCAATTGTCAATTCCAACCACTTTACTTAAATGCCAAGTCGCTCTTTTAAACGCCAAGTGCGTTCGCCACAAAGCAAGTTCCACTGTAATGCGTTATGGTGCAAAGTAAAAAACTTTTGTGGTGCATTTTCTTTGGCTGCTCTCTATAGTATTTTATTTTATGCAACAACTGCAAAGTTGTTTTTGTTGTTGTTGCCATTGTATGTTGCAATTGTAACTGCTGCTATTGTTGTTGTTGTCATTTTTTATTGTTCGTTGTTGTTGTTGATGTTGTTGTCAACAAGCATTGACATTAATTAAAGGCCAACGTTGCGTATGGTTAACTCTGCTTGCCTACACTTGGCCTCTCTCTCGGTCTCTCTAACGCTCTGTGTCCCTCGGAGAGTTAGTTTGTGTGCTCATACTCTGCACCAGGGAGGGTATATGGAGGATTATAGAATCGAAAATCTTCAAGACAAAAAAAGGAAACCTACTACCTTGGTCGTTTAGAAAAAGTGCGCAATTGGTTTAATTGAAATTATTTTGACTAGGATTGGAATAAACTTGAAAAAGAAAACCGGAACAGAACTAGATACTTAATACTACTTCGAGAATAGCGATACGAAAATAAATTTTCTTTAATTAAAATTGCTAGAAATATTCAAATTGAAGGCTACTTATGAGTGAGTAAACAGACAGTTTGAGTTTAAAAAAATCGATCTTATTTAATTTCAATTAAAGTGAGAATAATTTTTTTTGACGGTACGCAAGAATAGTCCTAACGAAAACTGCTTGTTAGACAAGTGAATAAGCAGTTTTGCTTTGGCAAAATATTTTATTCAACTTTGCAATAAGCTAGAGAAAATGGTTTCCACAAAAGATGAATAATTTTGAAAAATATGCCAGCTGAACACTGCTTGTTGGAGAGTAGAGTAGCAGTTTCCGTTTGGAAAAACGATTTTGGTTTAATTTTACTTAAAGTAAGAATTCGGTATGCAGAGACATTTCCATAGAAAACTACTTATTAGACAAGGGAAGAATTTATTTGGGAAAAAAGATTTTGGCGATTTTGCAATAAGCAGAAAAAGAAAAAGGGACTTGGTCGGGTTGTCGCATCTCCCGAACACCCTGACCGAGACATGATCCAAAGCGAACATCTGAACTCCTGCGCTTCCATAAAAACAGGATTAGGATGGCTGACAATATATACAGATGGTTCGAAGATGGATGAGGGCGAGCTTTCGATGAATCTTTTATTCCGCCTCCCCGACTGGTGTAGCGTTTTTCAATCAGAGATATACGTAGTCTGGCAGGCGACTAGACTAATTGCCACCTTGGACGGAAGTCCAAGCAACATTTTAATTCTTATCGATAGTCGGGCTGCTATTAAAGATCTGTCATCGCACACCATAAAGAGTAAACCAATGCGTAATACGACGATAGCGCTTAGCCATATCCATCACTGCTCAATAACCCTCAGCTGGGTTCCGGGTCACGCAGGTGTCCCGCACGAGTGCACCTGGAACGGCTCAGAGCAGGCAGCTAACCTTGCGGATTCGGATGTAGAAAGACCGCAAATCAGCGAGACGTCTAGAGCTGTGGCGGAAAGAGAAGGGACATGGTGTCCGGTTGTCACATCTCCCGAGCACTCTGACCATGATATGATCCAAAGCGAACATTTGAACTCCTGCGCTTCCATAAAAACAGGACTAGGATGGTGGTAGACATTGTAACAGGGCACTTCACCATAGGCAATATGCCAGAGAGGTTGCTTGTTCCCCATCACGATTTCTACGGCAGATGCCGAGATGAGGAAGAGACAGAAAGCATCCAACACCTGCTATGCGACTGCCCGGAGCTTCTTAGAAGACAAACCGAGTTTCTGGGTAAGCCTTTCTCTGAGGATTTGGGTTGTCTAGCCTATGTGCCCATAGCGGATCTGGCTGCTTTCGTCGAATTCTCAAAAGGGTTCTGCAGAGACTTAGGCGATTAGGGATGTCCTACAGTTTTCAATCCTGCTCCACAATCCCTCCCTTTCTTCAATTCCTTTCCTTCCCTTCTTCTAATTAGGCAACACATCGGACCTCCTGGTCTCTGAGTGATCTCAGTCGCTATCTGAGTTGCCTTTACAACCTAACCCAACCTAATAAGCAAGAAAAGTGTTTCCAGAAAAGGTGAACAGTGTTCCTAAAATTCCAGCTTCTTCGTAGGGTATCCAAGTGTTGGTCAACGCCGACAACTCTTTTGTCCCGGGTACATGTGCAAAAGTGTTGCCCACCTGCGGCGGCTTCATTTAACCATTACTCTTTAATTACTGTGCTAAAATGCACGCTTGTCTGCGGCTGCACAAAAACGCTGCCGCATGTTGCACGTCTCTGTGCCGCAGCGTAAAGCTATGTGTGGCTGCGCGCGTGTGTGAGTGCGCATTAATGCTTGTTGCGCTCAAAAGTATGCTTTAAATCTATGCAAGCTGGTTTTGTTTGTATATTGTAAGTACATATGTGTTTGTGTTTTTGCCGCCAACTAAGTGGCCCGACTACGTCACATGAAAGTCAACGAGCAATAGCTAAAGGCCATTATATAAGCCAAAAAAATAAAAAAAAACAATACTAAAAAAATGCATTCATATTCAAATGTAAAGCTGTAAAATGTCCATTAAAGTCATAATTAGCTGGAATATTTTTTTGAAGCATTCATGGCATTCATATGAGATTTCAGTGTTGCATAGAATTCACATAACTGACTATATTTATAGCATTAAGGTCTGCCGCAAATGCAATTTTCAAACAAACCATGTCCTTGATAGCAAGGCCATCATCATGTGCCCAAAACAAGCTCTCCTGTCAATAGTTCATAGAGTCGGGGGGTAAGGCGTGACTTATATGAACCTAAGTGCTTTATAACAAAATGCATTGAAGCGGTAAAACCTCAAAAGATTACGTTCAGTTGCGTTTAATCCCTCTACTCATCAAGTTTCCTTGAATTGGACTTTTCCCAGAAATAGATTATTCTCGGTACTTGGAATTGTATTCAATGCATTTCTAGGAATTTGCAAAATTTCAAGTGAATTCCAGCTACACCATAATTGTCAGACATTGCTCATCTTCAGTGCAGCCTAACAAACCTAATCATCAAACTCTTTGACAACAAAGAGCTAACCAATTGCTCACTTGCCACAAACGTAGCACGCCCCCTTCCAAACCGCCCCTTGACGCTACCATAGCAACCACAATCAATCCCAGAGACTCAAGTCAAACAGACCAAACAACCGCTGCATTAATTTGTGGAAAGTTGCAGGAACTGTTAATGTTATGCGCATATAGTGTTAGTGTGTGTGTGTGGGGATGTGTGTGTGTGGGAGTGTGTGTTAAGGGGCGTGTGTGTGTGTGCACTACAAAGATTAAAAAAAATGTCTATCTTTGTTTTAGCTGGCAAGCAGTGCGCTTAAAAGCAATGCTGCCCTGCCTGAAACTACTTTACAAACAACTAGTGGCAGACTGGTTCAAAAAAGTACAGCCGTGGCATAGACAAAGTTGCTCAATGCTCTCACTTTTTTCTCCTCTTTAGCACGTCCAAAAGCATTATTTAGTTGATCAGTCAGATATCACATATTATTATATATTATTATATTATTATATAGGGTTGGGTGGAAGGCTATATCTTCAAATAATAGCTCAAGCCAAAAACCTACAGATGAAAAAGTATTTTGCGCAACTATTAGAAAGATCTCGTCTATGGCAGATATATAGCTAGTTAAAGAGCTCTAGAGCTAGAAGGGAGCACAAAAGATCTAATAGGATCACTCCCCACTAATATAATTATTATTTTTATCAAAATCAAGTTGTTCATTTCGATGCACAT
This sequence comes from Chymomyza amoena, assembly GCA_037043745.1. Lineage (NCBI taxonomy): Eukaryota > Metazoa > Arthropoda > Insecta > Diptera > Drosophilidae > Chymomyza > Chymomyza amoena. The sequence continues at coordinate 182,829 of JBAMAX010001927.1, read as the reverse complement.
GGCTCATGGCTGGATTGACGACATTATGTTACTGCGTCTTCTGCTCTCTTAAGGCCTGAACATCGTAGTGGTCAAATAGCTACTAGTTCCGCACTAGTACACTATTCCGCAGCTTTTACATACACTCAGACGCTACTGCAAACAGTTTCTCAGTGCTTGACCCAATTTAATTAGCAAACAACAAAAAAAAAATGAAGGGAGAATAAAATTAATTCTCTGTTTTCAGCATAACTGTGTAAACGAAATGCAGGCACTTCTTTATCCTTTGTCTCTGTGTCGGTGTGCATAAATGTGAGTGTAAGTGTGCAATTTGAGTGTCGAAATGTGCGTGTCCTTTGTAAAGCCTGCACAACTTGACCATGATTTTCTTTCTGTCTTTCTTGCGTAACAATGACTCAGTACATCTTATTTTATTCTTATGGACTTTAATCTCTCATTGTTTCAGCTTATTTTATGCTCTGGTAGTCTTAACTGAAAGCTTACGTAGATAAACTTCACTTTCTGAGCTCCTTATTGACATCTTTTGCTTATTCCTGTAGGTATTTTTTTTTTACTCAGCTTTGGTTCTTGTTAATCTGAGCATATCTGCAGTCGGAGTGAAGTCTTTTTGAGTGAAATACAACAGATTTTTCAATACAAAGAAGTTCTACGTAAATGGAACTGCTTGTCTTCTGCTATTTGGCTGCTTATAATTCACAAGTCGCTAATGCAGTGTTTGAAAGCCAGCTTTTTATTGCGCTAATTGTTTCGTTTATTCTTTGTTAATTTAATAACCTTCGACTAATTACTTGATCTCTTGACGCACACAACTGCATATTTTCATCTATAAGTCAGCCATGCAGACTCTACTACGTATCCAGATCACATCTGGACTCATAGCAAGTGACACTGGTCATGCCGCACTTATATATTCCCTTCCTGACGTATCGACTCTAAAACAAATCTGATGATCATGGAATTATTTCATAACAAGAATTTAGTTCTCTTCTCCCAAGTCGGGAGACTTGGGCTGATGGCAGCCCTTGTGGAAAACTCCGGTGGCAACAACGGTTCGCGGATGGGTCCAAAACTGAGCAGGCTGTACGTGTTGGAGTCGTTGGACCCAACACCAGAATCTCTACTGCAATGGGCATCTGGCCCAGCGTCTTTCAAGCAGAGATTCAGGCTATTAGAAATCTGCGCCCTTAGTATCTTTTACAAGGGAACAAGGGGAGCAAACATCTGTATTTACTGAGATAGCCAAGCTGCTTTTAGAGCATTATCAGCTTGGAGCATCTCCTCCAGGCTGGTGAAAGAATGCCATAATTACCTCCAAGCCCTGTCCTCCCGGAACAAAGTCGTACTGGGAGGACAGGGACACTCAGGAGTGGATAGTAACACGATCGCTAACGATTTAGCACGACAGGGTGCCTCCACCCTGACTACATCTCCTGCGCCGTTCTGTGGTATTGGTTGGTCCACAATCAAGACCAGGATAAGCAAATGGGCTGCAGGAGAATATACGAGATGCTGGGTCTCCTAACCGGGGTTGCGTCAAGCAAATGCGCTTGTCAAACCTATGGATATGACCAAGAGAAAAGGTAGCATACCTATCTGGCAATCACACTCTTAGATGCCATCTACAGAAAATTGGCCTATCGGACTCATCAGAGTGCAGACTCTGTCTCGAGGAAGATGAAACCACCAGACATATTCTTTGTGACTGGTATTGGACAGAGCCTGTCACATGGGAAAGAACGGATTAGTCCCTTCCATCTTAGGTCAATACAAACGAAAGACCTACTGCAATTCATGCGAAATGCGGAAAGTCTTTTGCCGTAATCTATGGGCTTGGTACAAAAGATCTTATGGGCGTAGTACCCCGCCTTAAATTACTTGATCTACCAATTGTTTATACGTTGTTCAACATTTTCTTCATGAGTCCCTTTAATCCGAGTATATCTGCAATCATCCAATATCTGTTTGAATGAAACATAACAGATTTTTTTGCCTTTTTCTCTTTGTCCGCTTGTAATTCACAAGTGGTTAAAGCAGCGTTTGGCAGCCCGCTTAATTATTTCGTCAATTGTTTGTTAATTTAATAGCCTGCGACTAATTACTTGTTCTACCAAATATTTATACGTCATAACAACTATGACTCGCATTACCAGATCGTTAAGCCACTTAGCAGCTGACTCTCTAAGACCCTTAAAGCTACTGCATTGCTATGCAATAAGTATGTCAGTAGGTTGCATTTGGGTTGCATCTTCATGCGATTTATGCATTACCATGTCGTCATCGTTGTCGTCGTTGTCGCCGTTGCCGTTGACAACGTCATCTTTGATGGGTTAAAGCTCTGGGCTTAAACTCAAGTGTGACTCATGTAATCAGCGGTTAAAGGCGACAAGGACTTTTGCCATGTCTTGTTGGCATAATTATGGCAGGATAAGCTGCAAGATGACTTGCAATAAGCGGGATAAAGCCAAAGAGAGACAGCGCTAATAGTCGCCTAGAAATCAAGTCGAAAGCAACTACAACAAGGAGTCATTAATGAGCAGCTGCAGCTGCATCCAAGCAAGAAATGGGTCAACAGCGAACGAGATGAGAAGACAGCGATAAGTGAGATGATAAAGAAATCAAATAATGATAGAACAGTTGCATTCTAATGAAGACACTCGCTGCAGCTGCAAAATGCGCTAATTAAGCAATACACACACACACACCAACGTCTATAAAATGGGCGCTTGGGGGCATGGTCGGCGCAAAGTTAAACGCTAATTTGCAAGCTTTTGTTGTACGTTCTCTAGTACGAAATAAGAGCAAACGAAATTATGCATAAAATGAATTTTAAATTCGCACAAAAGTATGCTACAAAAACAAATGACATGATGCATATGCCTCAGCGCTGCCTCTCACTCTAACTACTCTGCCACAGGATGCCTCCCATAAGTGCAAGCTGCAGGACAACAACAACAACAACAACTGTTACAACAACAGTTATAACGACAAAGTTTACAGTTACAGCCCCGTTGCACAGCTGTCTGCATGTATTCAAATTCAGATTCAAATTCAAATTCATGGGCAACGCCCGGCAGGTGGCGCTGCATGTGTCAAACGGCACGCGGCTCATTTCCAGCCCGCCTTACATAGCAAGCGAGGATTCCTCATGCAGCACCTCCTGCGCCTTTATTCCCGGCACACCACTCGCTCTCTTTGCGCTTTGTAGGCGTGTGTGTTTGTTTCCGGTTCGCCCAGGCGCCTGCAACAACTTGGATAAAAGTTTCAGCTGCAACATCAGTTCCCAGTCCGGGCTCCCGTGACGTACACTGCGCGAAACTGTTCAGTGTGCAGATTTTTCAGTGTATCTATGATTTTGATACAGGGGAACAATCTTCTAGTTCTGTGATTTAAAGGATCTCCTCAAACTTAGGTATGGAAAGATATGAGTGTTGTGCATAAAGTAGAGTCCAATGCTTCAATATTCTAGATTCTATACACTTTGTATCTATCTTGTATCTTTCATCTATCTTGCATCTGTATTGTATCTATTTTGCACCTATCTTGTATCTGTCTTCTAACTATCTCGTATATTTCTTCTTTCCTATCTTGTAATCCATCTTGAAACGTCATGTATCATCTTGTGTCTATATTGCATCAATCTTGTATCTATCTTGTATCTATCTTGTATCTACCTTAAATCATCTTGCATCAATCCTGCATTAATCTTGTATCTAAATTGTATCTCATCTTGCATCTATCTTGTATCTATCTTGTGTCTATCTTGTATCTATCTTGTATCTATCTTGTATCTATCTTGTATCTATCTTGTATCTATCTTGTATCTATCTTGTATCTATCTTGTATCTATTTTGTATCTTCCTTGTATCTATCTTGTATCTATCTTGCATCTATCTTGTATCTATCTTGTATCTATCTTGTATCTATCTTGTATCTATCTTGCATCTATCTTGCATCATCCTGTATCCTGTAATCGCATCTTCTGCATCCATCTATCTTGCATCTATCTTGTATCTATCTTGTATCTATCTTGGATCATCTATCTATCTTGTATCTATCTTGTATCTATCTTGTATCTATCTTGTATCTATCTTGTATCTATCTTGTATCTATCTTGTATCTATCTTGTATCTATTTTGTATCTATCTTGTATCTTGTGTCTATCTTGTATCTATCTTGTATCTATCTTGTATCTATCTTGTATCTATCTTGTCATCTATCTTGTATCTATCTTGTATCTATCTTGTATCTATCTTGTATCTATCTTGTAACTATCTTGTATCTATCTTGTATCTATCTTGTATCTATCTTGTATCTATCTTGTATCTATCTTGTATCTATCTTGTATCTTCCTTGTATCTATCTTGTATCTATCTTGTATCTATCTTGTATCTATCTTGTATCTATCTTGTATCCATCTTGTATCTATCTTGTATCTATCTTGTATCTATCTTGTATCTATCTTGTATCTACCTTGTCTCTGCCTCGTATTAATCTTGTCTTTATCTTGCTTCTATTTTGTATATATTTTTACATCTTCTAACTGTATTTTATCTATCTTGAGGATATTTGGCATCTTTCATCTACCTTTTATTCACCTATCTATTTATGCTGTATCTATTTCGTATCTTTATTATATCTATTTTGCATTTATCTTCTATATCTCCTCTTACTATGTTTTTTAAAGCTTGTATATTTTCCACTTTTTTATGCCATTTTTATCTCCGATATTAATGGTATCTTCTCTGTATTTCTAACTTCTTTTCTGTTTTCTACTTTCTTTTATGTCATTTAATATCATCTATTCAATTTATATCATCTCTATCATTTATATCGCCTACATCATCTATATCATCTATATCATCTATATCATCTATATCATCTATATCATCTATATCATCTATATCATCTATATCATCTATATCATCTATATCATCCATATCATCTATATCATCTATATCATCTATATCATCTATATCATCTATATCATCTATATCATCTATATCATCTATATCATCTATATCATCTATATCATCTATATCATCTATATCATCTATATCATCTTTATCATCTATATCATCTATATCATCTATATCATCTATATCATCTATATCATCTATATCATCTATATCATCTATATCATCTATATCATCTATATCATCTATATCATCTATATCATCTATATCATCTATATCATCTATATCATCTATATCATCTATATCATCTATATCATCTATATCATCTATATCATCTATATCATCTATATCATCTATATCATCTATATCATCTATATCATCTATATCATCTATATCATCTATATCATCTATATCATCTATATCATCTATATCATCTATATCATCTATATCATCTATATCATCTATATCATCTATATCATCTATATCATCTATATCATCTATATCATCTATATCATCTATATCATCTATATCATCTATATCATCTATATCATCTATATCATCTATATCATCTATATCATCTATATCATCTATATCATCTATATCATCTATATCATCTATATCATCTATATCATCTATATCATCTTTATCATCTATATCACCTTTATCATCTATATCATCTTTATCTCTTATATCTTCAACATCTTCTAGATTTTTTAAATCTTCTTTATCTTTTCCTCTATATCTTCTATATCATCCAGAGATTTCATATCAACCATTCTATACCTTCTTCATATTCTACAGCTTTTCTTCAAGATTTTCCTTACTTCCTCACTCGATTTTGTATTTCTTTCAGTGTTCCCGTCTCTTATTCCTGCGCCTCGCTTAAACTTTGCCGGTTTTTTCATCCACTCCGGCGCACACTTTTTGGCATTACTTTAGCACCCTGGCGGACACTGCCCTCGTGCACACTCTCTCTCTCTCAGCACAGTGTCCCGCAAAAATAAATTCAAATATGCGCACTGTGCCGCCGCAGGTTAAATAAATTTGTGTGGCAGGCAACCTTAAGGCAAGTGCTCCGTCCCGCACGAGTGCGTCCCTGCCCCTGCCACCGATGCATTCCCAGCGCATTTTGCCGTGCTTTCTTTTTTGGTTTACTACGCTTTTGCTTTGCTTCGCTTTACTTTACGTTGCTTTGCTTTGCTTTAGGTTGGAAAATGAGTTTTCCGTAGCTTAGGTCAGGTTTTTGCCTTGAAAATTATGTAAAATAAAATTAAATTTACACTAGAAACATCCCAGGGGTTGAGCCCCTTGACAGAAATGAAGCCATTTAAAGTGACGTGCATTATGCAAAGTTTGATTATTTTTTCTTGAGTTACTATAACTTTGAGCTTGGAGCCAGGGGAGGTGGGTGGGTGTGTGGAGTAACTTCAATTGAAGATGGACATCTATTGGGCAGTGCATATGGCGCTGATCTGTATCCCAAAGGTAGGGCACAAAAAATTAGCTGCTTTTGTGCAGTTTTTTTTTCTTGTAGGCTTTACAAAGTTTTGTCAACTTTTGGCCATTATGGATTCATGGGTTCAGGCCAAAGTCAGAGCCAAAGTGGAAATTATCTTTTGCTTGGGCACAAACAGCAGAAATGTGTCTTTGGAGTCTTGTAAAAATGAATTGAATGACGTGGAAGGAACTCAAAGCTCCACACTGGGCCTACTCTGCGTATGCGTAATTTTTGAAGAGCTAATAAAGCGTTTAGCCAGCGTTGGCTTATACATGCAAATTTGGCCTAAAAATAAATCACAAAATACGCCAAACTTTAATATGCTTACAGCGTATAAATCTAATACCAATTGTTTACAGTCTAGTACATATTTATAGCGCCAGGGCTTAATGTTAAGCTCTAAGTGTTGCAATTTGCCCAATTGATAACGCTAAACAAGCCAAAGCCATCAACTTATTATATTTTATGTCACAAAAAGCCATTGCCCAATCTAGAAGTAATAAGTACACACTGGCACACTACAGGTAAGCGCGACAAAAAGCTGACAGCTGGCTCACTCCAAGCCAATTTTTAGCCCACAAGGCCATTAAAAATTTGCATATAAAATGTCAGAGCGTGTGTTTGACAGCAACAACAACAGGAAAAAAAAAGAGAAAAAAAAGGTCGCCAAAGTCGCCAAAGTTCTCCCCGTGTCGCCATTGCGTTAGCCTCGTCATCGTCGTCATCCTGGCAAAATGTGTACACATAATAAACATCTCATCATTACACCCACCAAAAAATAAAAAAAGCAACTTTACTACTTCTCTCTTCAAGTTCAAGTTGAGCCACTCCACTCCACTCCACTCCATAAGCTGCCAGTGTTGCCAAGTTGCAAATAAGGTTAACAAACGAAGCGTTCAGCTTATAATGTACAAAATTTTTAACAAAAAACAATGATAAGGCACACTGTGCACGCACACACGCACGCACCCACTCACACCTACGGGAAATTTGCTTACTGTAAAAATAAGTGTTAAGCTAGCAAAAAAAAAGAACCCTATACAAGCAGTTGAAAGAACTGCTTTGTAATCAAGTGTTTTATTAGAGAGACTGTACGTTAGAGAGATGCTTTTATAATACGAGAAGTGCTCATCAAAATTGAGCTTATGTGAGGGGTCGGGGGGAAGGCTGGAGAAAATGCTGAAATAAGTAATATATTGCAGAAGGAGTAAAACGCTAATGCACGGTGTTCCAAAAAGCCTTCAACACTTTCTTTAACAACTGACAAGGCTAAAACAAAATGTTTATCATTCGAAAAATGTATCAAAGATAACTCAGAAGCGCTATTTCGGTCTCAATAGGCAATTGAGTAGTAGAGACCGAAGATGACTCAGAAGCAACTGGGCGTGCTCTTCGTCATCTATGTCATCAACAAAATATTTATTTCCAGCTTTCTATAAAAAATAAATCAAAATTTAAGTGCGAGTAATTTCAATAGATTTCAGGAATTCGTTAGATAAGAATGCGGACGACTAGAAGAGCTCTTCCCAAAGCCATCTGTCTTCTAAGGCATTAAATTAATCTTCTTTTGCAGCTTTCTACAGAAACTGACTAAATATTAAAATGAGAAAACTTACAAGAGATTTGAAGAATTACTTAGAAAGAGTGCAGACCAACAGAAAAGATCTTCCCAAAACGTTCTGTGTTCTAAGACATCCACTTAATCATTTCTTCAGCTTTCTACAAAAACTAACAATATGTTCTCGACATTTTGATAAATATTTATATGTATTTACAAGAGACTTTAGGAATTATAAAGAAGGAGAGCAAACCACTAGAAGAGCTGTTCCCAAAGCGTTCTGTCTTCTAAGGTAACAATTTAATCTTTTTTGCAGCTTTCTACAAAAACTGACAATAGCTTCTAAACATTTAGGATAAGCATTTTAATGCGTGTATTTTCAAGAGATTTTAGGAATTAGTTAAAAAGAGAGCAGACCGCCAGAAGAGCTCTTTCCAAGGCGTCCTGTCTTCTTAGGCTTCTAAGGCAACAATTTCATCTTTTTTGTAGCCTTCTATAAAAACTGACTAAATATTCAGATATGTGTATTTACAAGATATTTGAAGAAATAGCTAAAAAGAAAGCAGACCAACAGAAGAGCTCTTCCCAAAGCGTCCTGTCTTCTAATGCAATAATGTTATCTTTTTTTCAGCTTTCCACAAAACTGAAAATATGCTCTCGACATTTTGGTTAATATTTATCTGCATGTATTTTTAAGAGATTTGAAGACTTGGTAAGAAAAAGTGTAGAATAGCAGATAAGTTCTTCGCAAGGGGTTTTGTCTTGTAGACATCAATTTAATCTTTTTTTTTCCAGCTTTCTACAAAAACAGAGTAGATAGCTCAGAGCTACTGAGTACAAGATCTTCTACAAGAGAGTCCAGTCATCGAGATGATCCACACAACAACTGCTAAATGCTCTACCTATAAAGATAACAAAAACTACTGTAGGTTTTCTGAATAGATTTCAAGAATTTGAATTGAGAATTGAAAAATTAGGTTCAATGGCCACGTTCTTCAAAAGGAATCTCGTCATCTAAGATATCAATATAATCTTCTTTTTCAACTTTCTACAAAAACTGACATAACATTTTGGTTAATATTTAAATAAGTACATATTTAGAAGATTTGTAGAATGAGTTAGAAAAAGTGTAGAATAGCAGACAAGCTCTTCGCAAGTGGTTCTGTCTAGTAGACTTAATCTTTAACAAGAAAATGCTTTGCCTACGGTAAGGTATGATAGATAGCTCAGAGCTACTGAGCACAAGGTCCTCTAAGGAGAGCCACGTCATCAAGATGATCAACATATCATCTGAACCAATAAAGATTAGCAAAGATATTTAAAGACTTTGAAAATAGCGTAATTACGTTTAATGGACGCGTTCTTCAAAAGGAATCTCGTCATCTAAGACATCAACATAATCTTTTTCAGCTTTCTACAAATGCAGGCCCCAATCTTTAAAAAGAGTTCTTGTCGTTTGAGTAATCTCATATAATATTTTTGGACAGCTTTCTACAAAAAATGTCTTGGAAATATTGTAAAAGCTTTTAAAATTTAGTTTAAGATTTGAAAAATTGTTGTAAGACTTGATTTAAAAAATTAGAGCTTAGAAAAACGAGCAAGACACTGAAAGGGTCTTTTAAAAAATGCCGCGTCATCTGAGGCATCAGCACAATGTTTTACTTCAGATTTTTACAAAGAATGTTCAGAAAAATTTGTTCAAACATTTTGGTGAAGATTTGAAAAATCTGTATAAGTTTTTCCAAAAGGTTTATATATCTATTCAAACATAAGCTGTAAGTCCCTGTTCTTCTCGAACAGTTATGAATAGAGATCCCTTGACCCACCTTGGATTAGTCAGCTAATACTCAGTCAGTGCTCTCCCGGGGATTGCCAACTTATTGTGGTGAGGGGGCTCATTAGGGGCGATGAATCCAAGAGCGATGCCGGCGATAGCATAGCTGTCGGTAGGGCCACCCATGGCGGTAAGGTCGAGGAAGAGTCCTAAAGCTAACAGCAGTCCAAAACAAACCCTGATGCCTTTTTGGCAGCCAAATTGTCGTCAGGTAAGCGTCTGCTTTCCCATATCAGGGGAGACTTCTATCTATAGAATCTTTGAACCCACCAATCGTTGGTTCTCATAAAAGATATCAGAATAACATGGAAACATAATGGAAACATATCTACAAGGGCTGCCCAACAATTATTGGTCAATCCCCCTGCTACGGCAGCCAGCACAGAGGATTTGAAGGTGCTAATTTCACATTATAACGACAACACGATGAATGTAACTCCACTTAGGAGTCCAGAATTTATAGTACTTGTAGAGATGCTCAAAGGAGACACGATCTACGCCTTTAAAATGGCCTACCCGTGGTTGCTTCTGGCTAATGTTAGCAACAGAGTTCTCGCGGCTTTGGAAACACATTTCCCATTGAAACTCATAGAAGTAGCCTCGCATGCGGACCCACGATGATTATATCCAAGATGCTCTATGCTCCACTTCGGAGTCCAGATTTCGTAGTAGTAGTAGTACTCAGTCAGGGAAATTATTATTATATAATATGTATGTACACCTTATGTGGAAATAAATAAATATTTCAAAAGATCTTAAAATAGAAAACAATGTCTTCCGCACTGTCACCCAATGACATGATATTTAAAATTAATTCAATTTCATACAATTCTTTCGAGATGTTCATATAAAGGAGTTATAGTATGTTCTTCCAAGTGTCTGAGATACCATCTTCCTTCATTTACACAACACTAATTTTCCCTTTGTACCTTCCATGTTGTATATAAAAATAATGCATGAAACTCCATTTCCTATTCCAAGCATAATCCCAAAATGTTTAAGTGAATTGCTTACGAAACAAAACAAAAAATTGTCAAGTAATATAAAAATATTTGGAGCGACAAATTTAAAGCATATCTTGGAATTTTTGGTCAACTTGAAGTGACCCAAATTTGCAGCAGGCAACAACAACAACATTAAAAGGTGGCAAGCAGAAGTCACTGAGGCATGTTGCACAGGTTGCTTTCAATGGAGCGACCGACTGGCACGAAAATGTTGCCCCAGGGCTGGACCTGGACAGCCATGCGAAGCGATTGCTTTTTGGAATGACATTGCTGTAAAAAGAGCTTACAGTTATCATATCCTATGACGTTACCCGTTTCCCGTTCCCGTTTGCTAAATTCCTCTCTCTCTCTCTCAGAGCGAGTAGCACGTAATAGCATTTGCAATTTTATGCGTTTAAAGGTGGGTGTGTGTGGGAGTGTGTGGGTCCCTGTGTGTGTGGGTGAGTATAGCTGTGTGTGTGGGTGAGTGTAGCGATGTGTGATTGTAAGCGTTGGTGTGTGCATCTATGCAATTAAGCTTTCCCTACTGACTTTGGCTTGACCTTTCACAAACAACTTTCAATTTTTTTATTGTCCACCTTAATATGCAAAATTCAATGGAAATGGACTGCATGACGTCACAAGGTTAGCAAAAATATTTGCTTTAATCTGATGCAATGGTTCAAAGAAAACTGCTAAATATTTAGTGCACTAATTTTTGGACCAAATATGATAAAGGATTTTTGAGCTCTGGGTAGAAGCTAGAACAAAGGAAGAAGCTTTAAAAAGCGGTTAGACCCTTTGAGCCAATTACAAGTTTCCAATAAAAATCATTTTTTGTTCCCACGCAAGACATTTCATACGAATTCTATTTAGTCTTCTGTCCAAGATTGGACTCATGGTTCGCTCCAGTTTAACATGCTAAATATTTACTGTACTAAATTTTGGACAAAATAGGATATATGCATTTTTGAGCTTCGGGTAGAAGCTTGATCCATTGAGCCAATTACAAGTTGTTCCCACGCAATTACAAAGATTGTATTGGCATTTCAAACTAAATATATTTAGTCTTATGTCCAAGAGTGGACTCCTGGTTCGCTCTAATTCAACATGCTAAATATTTAGTGCACTAATTTTTGGACAAAATATGATTAAGGATTCTTTTGAGCTCAGGGTAGAAGCTAGACCCTTTGAGCCAATTATAGGTTGCCAATAAAGAATCATTTTTGTCTTCTGTCCCAGATTGGACTCATGGATAGCTCAAGTCCAACATGCTAAATATTTATTGGACTAATTTTTGGACAAAATATGATATGCATCTTTGAGCTCAGTGTAGAAGCCAGATCTTTTGAGCCAATTACAAGTTTCCAATAAAAACCCAATATTTTGTTCCCACGCATATATGTACAAAGATTGCTTTGGAATTTCACACAAAATCTATTTAGTCTTGTGTCCAAGAGTGGACTCCTGGTTCGCTTCAGTCCAGCTCCAGTCCGGATATTGCAGACGTAGCACACGGAATAGCCATGCAGGCATCCAGGCAGGCCATACAAAGACAAACACAACATGAAGTACATAAGCAAACAATGTGGTTAGCCATGGAACAAGCCATTTCATTTGTCACATGCAGCTCATCAATTCCTGGTAACGACAACAACTAACAAGGACCAGACCAGGACCAGAACCAGAACCAACAAGCAGCTCATTTTGTCACTGTCTGTTTACAAATTGCAGTTCAGGTTATTAAACTGTTTGAATGAATATTGCTTGCGGTCTGAAACATTTTCTGAGTAGTAGCCATTTTAAAACACTCCATGCTCGGCAAATAAGCAATTTTATAACCACAAAGTCAAAGCCGAGCAAACGTTGGAATCGTCCTGCAATGTGGCTGGTTGGCGGAACGGCTGGTTACCCCAACTGTTCCATTGGGGCGCCCCACGTCCGGATGTTGCTCACAATGCGCAACAAAAGCGCTAGTCAATGGCAAATTGATATGCCCCTGGCCTTTAAAGTAAATAGTGGTTAGGCTGGAAATGACCCAAAGGTTTAGGACGGCGGAAATTGCCAAGGGACATTGCTGACGTACTGCGTTAACCAAGCTATGACAGCTTTGGACCAAAAATTTTCCAAATTACTAAAACAGACAGCAAACGAGGGGCACATATAAATTTATAAGGGTAGAGCTGCAGTAAATAAAATAATTCAATTGGAAATTTATTTTTACAAGCGTTGGATTAATCCAACTGGTACTGTACTAGTTTACCCCCTAAGGCTTTATCAAAAAACGTTGAACGCATAAAACTATGCCATGAAGGCCCTTTTCGTGTGCTTACGAACAGCCCTAAGCAGTTCTACCTATGATCCAGTAATTAGCAGGTCATGCGATGCACAGATCTCTCTGAAAAAGAGAGCGGAGGTCCAACTAGTGCATAAAATTTTTCTAAATTTATGTCACTTACTCACTGATCAAGGAAGTGGCCTGGCGGTAGTAGGCCCCAGGACCAAATATTATGCACCCCTAGGCAGACACACCAGCATTTTCCAAGCTGAAGTCTGTGCTATTGGAAGAAGTCACAGAAGTCACAGAGGTCACAGAAGTGAGAACGTCACTGGATAAATTAGCATCCAGGAGTAAGCTCACGATTAGATGGGTTTCAGGACCTAACAACATTCCTGGAAATGAACTGGCAGATATACTTGCAAGAACCGGTACAGCAACACCGCTAATCAGTCCTGAAGCACACTGGGGATTGGTAACCACGTGGTATGGGACCTACTGAGAATAGAGCAGAATAACAAACGACTGGGCACAGATTCCAGAACTTAAATAGGTTCAAACCCTCCACTCCAACTACAACCGTAAGAAATTCAAAATCATGGTAACTCACGGGAGGAACACCGTGAGAGTCGTGGCGAGTCCTTCTGACGGGACATTGTAGGCTCCGCAGCCACTTAAACAAAATTGGCATAGTGGATAGTGGACTATGTCATGGAGAATGAAACTTATTATGTGATGGTATGGCACTCGCCGGTAAAAGAAACCAGCTCCTGGGCATGTACGTTCTCCCGCCGGAGATCGTTATTACCATAAGTCCAAATAAAATACTGCAATACATGCAGGCCAGGACTTTTGGAAGAGCTCTAAACCATAAAGGGGCTACAGTAGATCCACCTGGGTCGCAGTACATTTATATACCCAATAATAATATATATTTTGTTTTCTTATAAATATTTGTGCAAAGTTAGATCAAAACTGGCGCTCTATTTTCTATAGCTACCATACAAATTTCAACTCCAGTAGGTTATCCTAACTCTTTTAGGCTTTCAGATAGATGAACGAATTATCTGTATCTATATATTTCGTCCTGCTGACTATATTAGAGGTTATTTTCGGTGGCTTCTTCTCTCTTTGGTACAGTCCCTGCTAATTTTAGACACCATTTGTAGTTACCAACTCGTTTTTTTTTTTAATTTCCCTTGGTTTCCTTTAGTTCAGGACTAAGTGCGCTCCACTTGCAGTGTACAGATAAAAAGCGCTGTCAATGGCAACAAGGACTTAGCATCTGCTTATCTTTTCAAAACGACAAGGACAGGCAGTTACACGTATACACGCACACAAGTGCATGTTCACGTATACATACAGGTACAGTCAAGCGTGCTAAGTAGAGAACAAGCTTACTGTACCATGAAAACTGCGAAAAAAAAGGGAGTGAAATTTGGCAACATTGCTTTTACGAAAAATATGTTCAGCTTGGCTTATGAAAATAAAGTTTTCTTTTGTATTTGTTCTTAATTTTGAATAATTTTCGAACTCAAAAACATCGGGAAACAACTTTTCTAAAAAAAGTGCATGGAAAATATTCAAAAGAATACTGGGAAAAATCCTACTCAAATAATTCGGGATAAAAGTTTAAAATTTTAAGAAATAGGCAAAAAAAAAATCTTACTTACAAAGTTAGGGAAAAACTTTTCCAAAAATAATGTTTGCACTAAAAGTAAATGAAAAATATTTTAAAAAAACGCGGAAACAATGTTTTCCAATTGAGAAAAAAAAGCCTTACTCAAAAATTCGGGAAAAATGTGTATCCAAAATTCAAGCAACAGTTTTATTACGAAAAATTAGTAAAAAAGTATATTCCGAACTTATCGGAAAGAAAATGACTCTAAAAATGATAAGCTTGGATATATTTTACCTGAAAAATTCGGGAAAAATGTATTTCAAAAACTAGTGAAACATTTACACTCCGACATTTTTATTTTAAAAATAAGCAAAAAAGTATATTCCGAATTTATCGGAAAAAACTGACTCTTAAAATGATAAGCTTAGAAAAAAGTATCCAAAGGGAAATATTGTACTTGAACAATTCGTGAAACATTTGTACTCCATAAATTAGGACAAAATTTTATTCCGAAACTTGGGGAAAAAAATTCGGAAAAATTTGTTTCTTAAAACTTAGGAAGGAATTTATACACCAAATTAGGCGAAAAATGTTTACTCTAAATATTTAAAGTTTCAGAAGAAATATAATAGTATATCTTATTTAGAAAAAGAAACATTTTTATGAAAAAATAGTACTCCAAAAATTCAAAAAAATAAATATGGTAACTTGTGGTAACTCTTATGACTTTTCAAAACGAGTCGAAATCTAGACCAAGCTTGATTATGTTGTAGTCACGAATATGCTATAATATGCTATAAGGACTTAAAAATATAGGGTTGTCAAAAAAGTCTTGCAGTATTTCCGCAAGCTTGTCTTTGCAAGCGCGTAGTTCTAGTTGTATTCGTGGCATCGGTTCACGCTAGAGCTTTTTGGAAAGCTCTTTTCACGTGCTAACACGTGTTTGATTAATTGTTGTTTGCTTTTAGTCGTTCGTGAGTTATAGCGTCGCAAACATGGAGCAAAATAAAGAGAAAATACGGCATATTTTACAGTACTACTACGAAAAAAAGCAAAAATGCATCTCATGCTGCCAATAAAATTTGTGCAGCTTATGGACCCGATATAGTTTCCATTTCCACCGCACAACGATGGTTTCAACGTTTTCGTTCTGGTGCAGAGGTGATCGAAGATGCGCCACGGTCCGGTAGGCCTGTTGTCGAAAATTGCGATAAAATCGCTGAATTGATCGAAAGAGACCGGCATAGTAGCAGCCGTAGCATCGGCCAAGAGCTGGGCAAACCGTTATAAACCATTTGAAGAAGCTTGGATTGAAAAAGAAGCTCGATGTATGGGTGCCACACGACTTGACGCAAAAAAACATTTTTGACCGTATGGATGCATGCGAATCGCTTCTGAATCGCCACAAAATCGACCCGTTTTTGAAGCGGATAGTGACTGGCGATGAAAAGTGGGTCACTTACGACAACGTGAAGCGTAAACGGTCGTGGTCGAAAAGCGGGGAAGCTGCCCAGACGGTGGCCAAGCCTGGATTGACGGCCAGGAAGGTTCTTCTGTGTGTTTGGTGGGATTGGCAGGGAATCATCCACTATGAGCTGCTCCCCTATGGCCAAAGGCTCAATTCGGACCTGTACTGCCAACAACTGGACCGCTTGAATGCAGCACTCATGCAGAAGAGGCCATCTTTGAT
Organism: Chymomyza amoena; assembly: GCA_037043745.1. Taxonomy (NCBI): domain Eukaryota; kingdom Metazoa; phylum Arthropoda; class Insecta; order Diptera; family Drosophilidae; genus Chymomyza; species Chymomyza amoena. Next base: position 166,454 of record JBAMAX010001927.1, on the reverse strand, counting down.
CAACAGAGGCCGAATTGTCTTCCATCAGGACAACGCCAGGCCACACACATCTTTGGTGACGCGCCAGAAGCTCCGGGAGCTCGGATGGGAGGTTCTTTTGCATCCACCGTATAGTCCGGATCTCGCACCAAGTGATTACCACCTATTTCTGTCCATGACGAACGCGCTTGGCAATCGGAAGTTGTCCACAAGAGAGTCCTGTGAAAATTGGCACTCCGAGTTTTTTGACAATAGGGAAGCGAGCTTCTATAAGAGGGGCATTATGAAGTTGGCATCTCGTTGGGAACTCGTCATCGAACAAAACGGCGCATATTTCACTTAAATCGCATTATTATAACCAATTTTATGAACAATTGAAAATTCAATAAAAATACCGCAAGACTTTTTTGACAACCTAATATGATAGATTTATAGCTATGGGCTATTTACAATTTTTATAAGCTATTCCATTTTCAAATATGCTAGATCAAGCCTGAAATAGGCTAAACTGGCAACACTGCTCTGTTTTGCATCAGTATTGTAAATCGAGATTTTACCCCCTAGCTTATGCTACATGTTTACACATCAAAAAGCTTACAATTCACAATCGTTTTAAACAGTAGTTGCAATAAGTTGCAAAATTTAATTTGCAAATTATTTGTATTAGTTTATTATAACCACATTTATTTTATATATGTTTATTTTTATAGAATGTTATTTGTGTATAAGTAATATTTATTCGTAGCATGGTACTTGTCTATAAGCTCTTGACATTCAATGAGGTGGTTGATGGGCTCCCAAGTGTTCTCAGTGTGCTCATAGCCCATCCAGTTTACTAAAAACTCTACCATACCACGGTGTTCACGGCGATCCACTAAACACTCGGCTATTTAAATAGAATCTTGCATGGAATCGTTTGCAACACTGTCACTATTTCTTCCGATAGAATTATTATTTGCAGTAGCATGGTATTTGTCGTTGTAGTTTACTGCATATAAGTGCAAAATCCGATTTCGTTCATAACTGAACTGGGACCCCTGCCAACCGGTGAAAATTTGTTGACTTAAAGGTACCGAGGTGTAGCTGGGTTTGCGGTTGCGCATTCTTGCTATGCTCGGTTCTAGCTCGCGGGCGGTCGGGGTTTTTCCTCGCCCAGGTACACGAGTAATTTAAAATAATGCGCGATTCATAAATAAAAACAAAACTAAAGATCATAAAGAAATATTAATCTAATCAAACGGTAGCGCCGACACGCCATTGAAATACTTGAAAGAAAAATACCTAAAATATGGGAATCCTGATGTTATTGGTCCCTTGTCTCTACCCTCCCTGCCATGACAAATACAGATCAGATCTGCATCGTCCCTTGTTCAAGTACACTTGTCTAAGTTAAATCATTTTTAAAGTTGGTTTCACACAGATATTCGACAGACACATTAATAAGCTTAACTCATCATTTCAAAATTCATATCTATTTTTAATTTTCATTATTACTCTTAAGTTATTTCTAAACATATTCATTTAAAGCATTATCAATAAAAAAAAATGAAAAATATAAATCAAAAGAAAATTTGGTTATAAGATACTAGAATATACAAAAGGGAGTTTGCTTTACAAAATATAGCATGTTTTTATCCGAAGCCGAGTCAAAAATATTAATATCAAAGGTGCATAATTATATATATAATAATAGGTGACATAATATTATTTCGAAATTTGGGGAAAAATGCTCAGAAAAAATTCTATACTAAAATTTCAGTTATAATAATTACTCCGAATTGAGCGAAAAATTTTTACTCTAATTATTATAAGTTTCAGAAGAAATATAATAGGATATCTTATTTATAAAAAGAAAAATTATATGAAAAATTTTACTCCGAAAATTCAGGAAAAATTTATAAATTAGGACGTAGTTTTATTTCGAAATTTGGAAACAATATCTTTAGAAATAATTTGATTCTAAGATTTCAGGAATAATAATAGCAAATTGGGCGACACATTTTTATTTCAAATATTATAAGTTTCAAAATAAATATAATAGATTATCTTATTTATAAAAGTGATACTTTTATTTTAAAAATGCGGACAAAATTTTTAAATAAGGATATAATATTACTTTATAATTTGGGAGAACCATTTTCAGAAATAATCGTTTTCTAAAATTTAAGGAATAATTTATTCACTAATTGGGGGGAAAATTTTTAATCTAAGAGTTTGACATAAATTAAATTGTAAGAATTTCTAAAAATTCGGGAAAAATTTATGAATTAGGATATAATTTTATTTCGAAATTTGGGGAAAAAAATGTTCTAAAAAATGGTTTTCTAAAATTTCAAGAATATTTTGTATACTAATTGTAGGAACAATTTTTACTCTAAAAGGTTGGTTTAAATTAAATTCTAAGAATTTCGAAATAAAAAAAAAAATGTTTATTTTTGGGACTTTGGAAAAAAAATTTAACCTAAATTGCAGAACCATTTTTCTTTTAAAATTTTAAAATCAATACATCTATGTGTGGAATTAAGCTTTCCCTACTGACTTTGGCTTGACCTTTTATAAACAACTTTCAATTTTTTTTATTGTCCACCTTAATATGCAAAATTCAATGGAAATGGACTGCATGACGTCACAAGGTTAGCAAAAATATTTGCTTTTATCTTGTGCAATGGTTCAAAGGAAACTGCTAAATATTTAGTGCACTAATTTTTGGACCAAATATGATAAAGGATTTTTGAGCTCTGGGTAGAAGCTAGAACAAAGGAAGAAGCTTTAAAAAGGGGTCAGACCCTTTGAGCCAATTGCAAGTTTCCAATAAAAACAATTTTTTGTTCCCACGCAAGACATTTCATACGAATTCTATTTAGTCTTCTGTCCAAGATTAGACTCATGATTCGCTCCAGTGCAACATGCTAAATAATTATTGTACTAATTTTTGGAAAAAATATGATATATGCATTTTTACGCTCAGGGTAGAAGCTAGATCCTTTGAGCCAATTACAAGTTTCCAATAAAAATCATTTTTTGTTCCCACGCAAGACATTTCATACGAAATCTATTTAGTTTTCTCTCCAAGATTGGACTCATGGTTCGCTCCAGTGCAACTTGCTAAATATTTATTGTTCTAATTTTTGGACAAAATTTGATAAAGGATTTTTGAGCTCTGGGTAGAAGCTAGAACAAAGGAAGAAGCTTTAAAAAGGGGTCAGACCCTTTGAGCCAATTGCAAGTTTCCAATAAAAACAATTTTTTGTTCCCACGCAAGACATTTCATACGAATTCTATTTAGTCTTCTGTCCAAGATTAGACTCATGATTCGCTCCAGTGCAACATGCTAAATAATTATTGTACTAATTTTTGGAAAAAATATGATATATGCATTTTTACGCTCAGGGTAGAAGCTAGATCCTTTGAGCCAATTACAAGTTTCCAATAAAAATCATTTTTTGTTCCCACGCAAGACATTTCATACGAAATCTATTTAGTTTTCTCTCCAAGATTGGACTCATGGTTCGCTCCAGTGCAACTTGCTAAATATTTATTGTTCTAATTTTTAGACAAAATTTGATATATGCATTTTTGAGCTTCGGGTAGAAGCTAGATCCTTTGAGCCGATTACAAGTTGCCAATAAAACCCCAATTTTTTGTTCCCTCGCAATTACAAAGATTGTAACGGCATTCCAAACTAAAACTATTTAGACTTATGTCCAAGAGTGGACTCCTGGTTGGCTCCAGTCCAACATGCTTAATATTTAGTGCACTAATTTTTGGACAGCTCAGGGTAGAAGCTGGACCCTTTGAGCCAATTACAGGTTGCCAATAAAGAAACATTTACCAAAAATTGTAGCCATGGAACAAGCCATTTCATTTGTCACATGCAGCTCATCAATTCCTGGTAACGATAACAACTAACTAAATTTTATGCAACCAAATAGATAGACTGTTTAAAAATTTTAGCAACCCACAATTTATAAGCGCTTTAATCAAGTCTTCACTGTACTTTCTAAACACAAACTCAACCAAGTGTACTAAAAGAAAACCAAAAACAAAAACAAACAAATAAGAAAATCGATAAACGAAAAACGAAAATTTGCAGCATATAAAAAAAAGACGCAGAAATAAATATCGAGGTAAAATTATAAGCAGGCTGATTTTGAAGTTGAAGGTGCGAGGGGGGCTAGGGAGCGCAATGTGTGTGTGTATTGGCTTAAACAAAATGGCGGCCACGAATTTTCAAACGGCAAGGCAAAGTTTAGCTTCTGGCTGAATTGTAAGCCAGCTTCAGCTTTCGAAGCTGGACCTTTACTTGGCCTGGTTTGTTGGCCGCCATTGTTAGCCATATTGCTGCTCAAATGAAGATAATGCACACGGCGCACGATTTAAGTTTTGGTTTATTGTTTCCAAAAATAAACAAAAGGCGTCAAGACTAAGTAGAACAGTTTTTTGGGGGGCACTGAGCGCAGGAGCGGGTTCAGTCAATAACTCAACGGCGCGTGCAAACAAAGCCAGTCTCAAAATGTGCACAGCGGCTAACAAGGGTTAAGGCGCACCTTAAGCCAAGCCAAAGCAGCGCGGCCTTAACCCGTTGTTGCACACGCTCTCACTCACTCGCTCTCTACCCCTGCCCCTCTCTCTCGGTTGTTGATAAAGTTGGTAGCAACCGGACACAAAAATGAAAACATAAGCGACCCAAAAGCAACCCCCAACCCTGCGAGCCTCGTTAGTTCCCTCGATTTTTTACAGCTTTTTTTTTAGTGTTTGTTGCGGCCGCTTGACTTTTACTTTTTTTTTTTTGGTAAGTTGTTGTGGGTTAGTATTTTTTTTTTTATACATATATACCCTTTAGCATTTTGGAGGTATGGGTTATATAAGGTTCGTGCAAAAAACAAAATGTTGCGTGCAATATCTAGAAAAAGCAATTAAAACAGCAAAAAGTGCGGGGTGTTGAAATTTAAAATTCTGATAGGAAGAGTGAGCAGTTGAGATATGACTCGAACTTTCATTGTAGACTAAAAAAAAAATCCAATACTGAGGTGCTTTGAAAAACAGCATTATCCAGAGCTCAAGGGAACCTCAGCATTAGTTTCTAGTTGATCTGGGTTTATTTTATTGTTAAAATCCTAACTATATTTAAGTCCCATAGTATAAAGTCTAAGGACGTAAGTGGAACGATGGGGACGTACTTATCACAGCACATCTTATATCGAGATGACGTCATGTTTTAAGGCCTCTTCTCACCTGAGGCAATAGTTTGGTCTCTAATCTAAAAATCGATTCGTATTGGATTGGATGCAAAGAACTTTTAAGGGGAAAGAGATCGAGTTGACGATCTATACTAATGGTTCGAAGATGGATGAGGACAGCAGGCATCTTCTCTGAAGAGCTTTCCACGAAGCTTTCATTCCACCTCCTCGACTGGTGCAGCGTTTTTGAAGCGAAGATATATGCAGTCTGGCAAGCGGCTAGACTTATTGGCTGCTTGGACGCAAGTTCAACGAACATCGTTATTCTTATCGATAGTCAGGCTGCGATTAAAGCTCTGTCATCGTACACCATAAAGAGTAAACTAATCCGTAACACGACGCAAGTGCCCAACCGCATCCATCACCACTCAATAACCCTCAGCTGGGTTCCGGGTGACTCAGATGTCCCTGGTAACGAGGCGGTGGACGAGTGCGTACCTTGCAGTTACGGACATTAAAAGACCATTACGGGACGTCATATCGCAAATCAGGGAGACGGCTATCTTTAGAGCTCTGGCGGAAAGAGAATGGCAGCTGGTGTTCGGAGCACTCTAACCGAGATATGAACCAAAGCTAATATCTGAAATTCTGCGCTTCCATAAAAACGGAACTAGGATGGTGGTAGGCGTTGTAATGGGTTACTGCATCGTAGGCAATATGGCTGAGAGGTTGAACGCAGCTTCAGAGATGAGAAGAGACAGAAAGCATTCAACACCTGCTATGCGACGTCCCGGCGCTTCTTAGAAGACGAACCCTGTTTCTAGGTAAACTATTCTTTGAGGTTCTGGGTAGTCTAGCCTATGTGCCTATAGCAGGTGTGGCTGCTTTCGACGAATCCTCAAAATGGTTATGCAACATGAGAGACTTAGGCAATTTGTGATGTCCTACAGTTTTTGATCCTCCTCCGTAATCCTTTCCTATCTTCAATTCCATTCGTCCCCTACTTTTAATTAGGCAACGCAATGGACCTCGTGGTCTCTGGGTGAGGCTAATAGGACCAGATTAACTTATAAGAATTGAATATAACGAGTTGATGAGTTTGGTAATTGCACTGTTAGGTTGGCTGAAATTATTGACTCACGGATTTGTGCTCGACACTATTTTTTGGCTCATTAGCTTGATTTTATGGTCAGTAATGCAAAAGGCGTCAGCCTGGCCTCAAAAAATTATAAAGTGCTATGCTTCAAAAATCTTTATTATTAAATAAAACCACCTGCGTTTATAGTTTAATTATCGCAGTCTCTGATCCTCAACTATTTCAATCACTTTCCTTTGACTTATATAAGAGCTAAAGGCTATCAGATTGGAGAGGCAGACTTACAAATGCCTCAAAGACAACTAGCCCCAATGTCTCCATGGTAATGAACGATGCAACTGAAGCCTGTGACGTCACGTTAATACAGCTGTCTTAAGCTGGTTTTAAGTCCTGCTCTAAACGGCATAAAGACGTTAAACTGCAAAAGAGAAATCGCTTTGTGTAGCTTTGTTGCTATGACGTCACATGATGTCAATTGTATCTTATGAGAAATTAATTCTTTTGCAAAAGCAAAAAGTTGTTTTTTTCTGAAAGACAAAGCAAAACTCTTATTTATTTGCATAATAGAAATAATTTACTCAGTCCAAAGCATAAAGAACGCGACTTGGATGCACTGCAGCTGTTCATATTTGCCTATTACTTAAAGATACGTCCAAAGTGATAAAAACTTGTTTACCCTCAATAGTTGCATTTCTTTGATGGGCTATAAATAAGCAGAGAGAGAGTCAAACGCAGCATCACAAAAGCGTCATCTGTTTTTCTTTTAATCACGCGTCTTAGATTACTTTGAAGGCAAAGGAAAAGTTGGAAGCAAAAGACTGTTTTGTTTCAATAAGGAAATATAAATTTAGATCCATTCACAAGCTTCTGCAAAAAGAGCAGGGTGTCCAAATCTGGAGCTCTCTTAATCTCTAAGACATACGAACACATCCAGATCGGTTATTATGCTCCTTTTAAACCATACTTAAGTTAACTATGGGGATCAAAGATACATATTCTTATACAAACTTTATGAATTTTCATTTCTCCACAATATTCCTTTTTCAAGGTCAAAATTTTGAAACTTTACTCATTCATTCAAAGATTTTTCTATCTTAAAAGATTTCGCCTGAAAGGTTTTCTTAAACCATTTGAAGAGTTACCTATTAAAAAGTTTCCTATTTTAAAAGGTTTTATCTCGAAGCCTTGACCAGATTCATATTCAAAAATTTTTCGATTTTAGAAGTCTTAGCCTAGAGGTTTACTTAAACCAAACACCAGAATTATATTCAAAATTTTTATACTTTAAAAGATTTCGCATGTAAGATATTCCTAATCCTTTTGAAGACTTATATTGAAAATTTCCCTATTTTAGAAGATTTAACCTAGAAGCTTTATTAAAACCATTTGAAACATTACTTGCACTTTACTTATTTGGAGATTCCCCTATTTCCTGGAAGCTTTACTTAAGCCATTTGGGACTCGCTCTGTTGGTTTGAAAGCCTATTCCCCAAAACATCAAAGATTCTTTCAATTTCTACTAACTGAAGTGCTAAGACAACAGACCCGCGGGAAGTGAAATTTAAGCACATGGAAACTGAAATTATATCACAAAAAGAACATATTTCAGAAGATTTCGCCAGCAAGCAGATCTTCACTGCTTTCAATTAAGCGTACAGGGCGGGTCTCAGAACTCTCAGGGTCTCAGAACTCTCAAGGGGTTAAATTCCAATTTTGACAAATTTCAATTTCCCTAAGTCATTTTTTCGTTTCAAATTTTAGGATGCACAAGGAACTAAAATCGACGGCGAAAAGCCGTCATTGCAGACGACTTCGCCAAGAGCAGATCTTCACTATTTTTACTAAGCGTACATGACTGGTTCTTAGGTTCGAAAGGATTTCTTCCAATTTTGACAAATTTTCATTTCTCTTATTCTTTTCATTTGACATTTTTTCTTCTACAATTTTAGAAAGCACGCGGAAACTGAAAAAAGCACACGAAAAGTTCATATTTCAGAAGATTCCGTCTATATGCAAGCCTGCCTTCAAAGGGATTACCTTCCAATTTGGACAAATTTTAATTTCTCCAAGTCATTTGCACGAGTGAACTGAATTTAGACGGCGAAAAGTCTACATTGAAAAAGATTTCGACAACAAGCAGATCTCTCACTGGTTTCAATTAAACGTACAGGGTTGGTTTTTTCGGTTTTGAAAGGGGTTTCCTTCGAATTTCCTAAAATTTGCATTATTCTTAATCGTGAATCAAACAGATAATCTTATTGAAGTAAGTTTTGTTTCCGTACCTGTAATAAAATAAGCTCTCTGAAATTGCAAAACAGCTGTTCAGAAAGCTTTTTTGGAAGCAAGTTTCGTCTAAAATATCTGCTAAGGACCCCAAGCTAAAAGCTCTTCGAGTCCTAACTCATGTTTCGGCTAACTGCTTCACGAAATAAAAAAGTGAAATCTATTAAGCCAGGAATCACATAAGGAATGAGAATTCACAAAATTTTTCGGGATCCCAGCGTGAATCTATTAAGGTAGAAACTTTACACCTCCAAGCCGCAAAAGGAATATGGTAACAAAGTTCTACCGCGCAGTGTAGCGTATATAAAAGTCGATATTTTCTTTATGTACTAACCCTGCCCACTTGTTTTATTTTTATATATTCCTTTGACTGGGATTCTAATGAAAACATTGCGTGAAAGTGAGAACTTAACATAAAGCAAACAGCACAGCGGCTGCCGAGTGAGTGAATGAGATAGAGATACAGCCAGAGTTTTTGGGAACAAAAAAGGGTTCAAAGTTTTTATTTTGGGAAGCTGTTTGTTTGTAGCCCAGAAAGCAAACAGAAGCACAGCCAGCAAGTCGCTGGGCATGAAAATGCGAAAATGGGAAAACTGTGAAAACTCTCTGGTAACTCTTGACGCTGGGCCGGGGGCGGGGCGGGGGCGTGGGTAATAAATGAATATAGTATGTGTCGCTGTCATATGCAAAAGCGACTAAGACAACTTTTGTGTGAAAACTGCCAGACAACAAAGAAATAACAAAACAAAAAGAGAGAACTAAAGGAACAGAAAGAACTACAAACAGAAAACCCGAAATAAACTAAGCAACTTTTTCGGGCTAAGAGTGAGAAACGTTTTAAAAGTCAAGCAGGCTAGACTTTAAATATTTAAAATATATAAATACATTTCGTCTAAAATAGTTAACAAAATGCCGGACCCTTCTAAGAACGATAATAGCTTCGATTTGCTAAAAAAGCAAACCGATGAACTGATGGAGCACAGTCAAGCAGCACAGCAGCTGGGTCAGGAATTAAACGTACAGGTCTGGCAACGCTCTCAATTTGGTTTATAACGCGTATTAACTGTATTTTCTTAGTTGGCAGACGCGTTTGAAACTTTTACAGATCTATCGAGCAAACTATTTGGCGTGGCGGAAGAACGTGAAAACCCCGTGGAGTTGCCAAATCCTAAGAAAATTATAAAGTTAGCCAAAGAAGTGCCAAAGGCAGCAGAAGGCGAATTAGAAACTATTGAAAATATTTTTAAAGTCCAGGAGGAGTTACCCAAAGCTCGGAAAGTGCCAAAAATACGGCTTGATAAAAATACTTACTTCTAATATGTTGAAATATATTTTGTTGTGAACTAAAAACCACGGGCGTATGCAGGATTTGAACATGGAGGGGGTTTTTCGCTGCAAAGTGTGTATATGTGTATCCCAACTCGCAATTTTCCAACTTTTAGAGAGAGGAGTCTGAAAATTCCCCTAGACACGCCACTGCTTTAAACGTTGGCAGTAAACCATTAACCAGTAGTAGTTGTGGGACTAGCAAAAATGTGAAATCTAGCAAAACATACCCTAAAAACAATCGAAGACTATAAAGCAAGCAATTTTTTAAAGTACTGCCTAGTTATTGGGCATAATCTCTAAGACACAACCGCAGAAACTAGGGCTTAAAAAGAGCTCAGTAAACAGTTGAATAAACTGAGACAGGGGCGTAATAAGAAGAAGATTATGGGGTGTCAAAGCCTGTCTACGAACAAAGGAACTTTGCTGTTTGAATAGAACCCAGTACGCAAATGTTATCCGTGCTATTACAGAACACTAGCTGGTGAGAAATCACGCATCCAGGTTGAATGCTCCCCATCATGATTTCTGTAGAGGCAGTGGCGATGAGGCGGAACTGTAGACAGTGGAACACTTTTTTTGTCATTGCGCAGGGCTGGGCAAGAAAAGATTCCAGTTCCAAAAGTCACACTATCTCGATGAATAAACTGAGCTCTCCGAACAGAGCCCAAAATGCCTCTTAAGGTTTATTCAGGGTGCCGGATGGCTGTCTCATCTCTATAAGGGACCTCTTAAGTGGGGAAGAGTGGTGAACAAATGGCTCACTCCGTTGTGATACCACTCACAACGGCCTATTCTTGGCCTAAGTCAGTCCAAACTGCCGTCCTAACCTAACCTAACCAAAAATCACAATTTAAATATATCCAAAACTACGTAGTCCCAGCAATGAATCGAGTGATATGAAGGCGTTAAATAGATCTTCTAGGCGCAGTGCCACATCTCTTTAGGCGAAACCCATGCATGGAACAAAAATGGAGGGGCATTGTAAAGGAAGCTTTGACCCACCTAGGCTTACGCTATGAATGATGATGACCTTAAAAAAAAATCATAGTATGCAAATTTGTGGACGAGTTTATTACTGAAAGTCCTTATACTCACAAAACAGCACATTTTCATCCAAAGCCATGCCGAGTGTACTACGTATCCAGATCACATCTGGACTCTTAGCAAGTGACACTGGTCATGCCGCACATATATTGTATATTCCCTTCCTGACGTATCGATCTGCCCTAGATCAGTTCTTATGATCACGGAATTATTTCACAGCAAGAAATTTAGATCTCTTCTTCAAAGTCGGGAGACTTGGGATTAGGGCAGCCCCTGTGGAAACCTCCGGTGGCAACAATGGTTCACGGATGGGTCCAAAACTGAGCAGGGTGTATGTGTTGAAGTCATTGGAGCGAACAGCAGAATCTCTATTGCAATGGGCATCTGGCCCAGCGTCTTTCAAGCAGAGATCTATGCCGTAAAGATTTGCGCCCATAGTATCCTTCACAAGGGAACTAGGGGAGCAAGCTGTGTTTACTCAGATGGCCAAGCTGCTATTAGGGCATTATTATCTTGGAGCATCTCCTCCAGGATGGTTAAAGAATGCCATAACTACCTCCAAGCCCTGTCCTCCCGGAACAAAGTCGTGCTATATTGGGTACCTGGATACTCAAGAGGGGATGGTAACACGATCGCTGACGATCTAGCACGACAGGGTGCTTCCACCATGACTACATCTCCTCCTCCCCAATCAAGACCATGATAGGCAAATGGGCTGCAGGAGAACATAGGAGATGCGGGTTTTCCTTACCAGGGTTGCGTCAAGCAAACCGCTTGTCTAACCTTTGGATATGATCAAAAGAAAAGGTCTAATAAGGACATAAAACTCCTGGTAATACTTATCTGGTCACCACACTGTTAGGTACCATTTACAGAAAATTGGCCTATCGGACTCTTCAGAGTGCAGAATCTGTCTCCATTACGATGAAACCTCCAGACATATTCTCTGTGACTGCCCAGCGCTGGTATGGGACATGTCACATGGGAAAGGAACGAATGAGTCCCTTCCATCATAGGTCAATACCAACAAAAGACCTTCCGCATGAATGGAAAGCGGAAAGTCTTTTGTCGTAATTTATGGGTATGGTACAAAAGATCTTATGGTCGCAGTGCCCCACCACTTTGTGAGGCACCCATACTAGGGGAAAAAAAACAGGAATTAAGAGAGAGAGAGACTACGTCGTGTTTCACCAATGATATTCCCAAATATTCTTAGGATAGATAAAAACGTTTGGTTAGGAAGTAATCGCCAGCTCTTAAGTCTTAACTCGAATTTCCCAATATGGTATACTTTCAATATCTTCTATAAAGTAGCTCTTCCGCTGAGCAGTCAACTAAATTAAATTAAAATGTTGTGGTCTCCAAAACAACGGCTTATATATTATATCTTTATTTTGATCTGGCAACACTGCGCTTACGAATGTAACGCTGATGTTTCAGTCCAATTTTAGACAGTTTTAATGCTTAGATTAAAATTTGTCAACTGTGATGAGGTAAATGTGTGTGTGTGTGTGTGTGTCTCTGTGTCTGTGTGAGTGCGTGAGTTTTTCAATAACACACATGTTTACTTATGCTTATGTATGTGTGTGCTGTTTATGTGTGTTGTTAGAGTGTTAAAAACGGATGTTGCCATATTGTTCAAAGCTTTTGGCTTTGTTTGTATTGTACAATGTTGCCATACGCATAATATTTCCATAGAGTTGCAACGGTGCACAATTGTGTGGGTGTGTGTGAGGGTGTGTGTGTAAGGATGTGTGTGTGTGTTTAACTAATATGCTGGCAGCGGAGCTTTGACACGTTGCAATTGTCGTTGGCATTGTTACCAACACTGTTTTTTGTTATTGTTGGTGTCATTGTAACATTTGTATTGTGATACCCTTTTTTTTGCGCGGAACCAAACAGCAATAAATGTTTGTTGTTGTTGTCGCGGGGAAAGCGGGGTAGATAACTGGAAATCGCTTATTTTACACAAACGACATAGGCCAAGGGAAAGGGAAGTGGTTCGCGTATACAAAACCAAAGGAATACAGAATCACGCACGAGCTATAAAAAAAGTGAGTTATTGTAGCATCGTAAGACGAAATTTGTATACCCTTAATGAAATATGTTGATATGTTTTGGGGAACATAAATTCAAAAAGATCCAAATACTCGAACGTAAGATTCTGCTAAAAATCTTTGGAGGTATTTAAAAAAAAGGAATATGGCGACAACGATATAAACATGAGTTATATAGCCTATACGGTCACCCCGACATAATTACATTCTTCTAAACAGGCCGACTGGAGGATGGCGCCGTCCGCAGAAGTGCAACTAATGCGTAAAATTTCTGATCGCCATTTTCTTAGGAGTAGTCCGAAATGATTCTTTTGCTGAACGGTTCAAGCAGCTTACAAGCTTCCGACGCTCAGTGAAGTATCCTCTGCGTAACCCCCTGAACAACCGTTCTGGGGGCTAGCTAATTGTGAGATGGGTTCGCCATCATGTGGCGATCCACAACGTAGCGTCTGTACTCAGAATGAGCGGCTGCAAAATGGCGTCTGCTCTCCAGGTTAGGTGCGGCCCATTTAAAAGTGTCCTGTCACTGCGAGCAGAGCTGTCAGGACTGACTACTTTAAGCTTATAACTTATTTTCAGAACCCTGCTCCCTTACATATTTCTTTATAAATATGAGAGTAAACCTGAGGAATATTTATTCTCCAAGTGGTATCCATGTTCCTGCGGCTAATCCACTGCATACTCGACGGATTTGGAGGCGTAAACCCCATGTTTTAGAAATATCAACATAACGGAAACCATCACTAATTGCCCTATGCTCCACTAGGAATAACAGGACATAAGAAGAAGAAGAACAGACCGATTGGCTGGCCACGTAATTAGAGCAAACGATAGCTATCCTCCTAGCCGAAGAAGAGTTCAAATAAAATTGAGATTGTTAGATGGGGTCGATCAAGATGCGCAGAATTTAGGACTGAGATGGGTTGGAGAACACAAGCCCAAGATCGCGACGAATAGAAGTGAAAACGACAACAGCCAAAGACCCGACCAGGGTTGTCTCGCCAATGATGATGATGAAAAAGGGATGTCTATTTCAACGTAACATCGAAATGGGGCAAGAGTGATTGGTGTGCCACCCCTAAAACAGTCCCACCCAAATGCATCCACATAATCTCCCAAAACTCCACACTTAGAACGTATGTCGCTTTCAACATATATTTTTATCAATACTGCTTAAAATTGTATCCTTGAACCATAACTTCGTTTTAGATCTCGGTTTGAACCAAGTAAATCTTAATCTCATGCCTGAACATGAGGTTCGCCAAAAAAAAGTTTGCATTACTGGGCATCAGTTTTGACCAGGAGCGGATTGAGTGTTAGCAGGCATTTTTTGTTTGGGGCAGTGTGAACCAAATACCCTTCTTGAATCCGCCACTGCTTTAAACTATTTAAGAACTAAGAACTTGTTTAATAAGTGGTCTGAATAGTTGCAATCCTCGAAAGTTCCTGGTTACACAAACGAGCACAAAATGTTAAGACTCTACTTGCCAACAAAAGCGCAAAAAAAAAACTGTTTTGGCCACATGTGGCACATGGCCGGAAGCCTGCTGCCCACTTCCACACTCACACAGGTAGAGGCGTATGTATGTGTGTGTGTGTGTGTGTGTGTGTGACAGGTAAGTGAATTTATGTTGCACATGCTATGTGAAACATGCCACTGCATTTGGCCATAAAAATGTCGCCCAACAACAACAACAGCAATACGAATGCGGCCTGTTTGGTCGCAAAACTTTTGCTGAGCACAAAAAAATATTATTTATATGCTGCCCTCTTTACACCTGTCACATGCGGCATGTTCCACTCGCTGCCCTCTCCTCCCACCACCCACCTGACCATTTAGTCGCAGTGTGCGCCGCGTGTATTGCATATAAATCGTTAAGATTTTCAGCCCGAATCGCGGCCTGAAATTAAACAGAAATTACAAACAACAACAACAACTAACAAATCATTTGCACATGATTGGCCACCAGTGCGTATGAGCAACCCCATAAAGCAGACCGTACTTCAATATGATCAACTGCGCGCAGGTTTTAAGCGGGTTAGGGGTGAGGGGTTGGGTTTCGGTTCCGACTGTTTCCTGCAACCCCAGCAGCGTAAAGTCTCTACTGTCTCCATGTGTTCCTTTGAGTCAGCCCCATGGCAGACAGTAAGCCTCGAACAAAGTACACTTGAATCTTTCTTGCTTAAATGTACGTACATATGTATGATGGTATTTATATATATATAGATATATATATATATATATATCCTCGATAAAAGCCGTGAATGCCACGTCGTCAACAGAGACGCTTTATACTTGGCCACGTTCTCTGGTCTTGTGCTGGTACCTATATACTCTTACAAGTAGGGTATTCGTTAGGCTAGGGCCAGGTTCATTAAATGTTTTTCTACAACTGACATGGATTTTAATTCTTTGGGTAGGATCAAAAATTCTTAAAAAAAGTAATTCTGAGTCTTCAAAATATATTGAAAATTCTTCAACGTTCCAAGTAGGGTATTTGTTAGGCCATGTTCATAAAATGTTTTTCTACAACTGATATGGATTTTAAGTCTTTAATTTGGATCAAAAATTCTTAAAAAAAGAAAACATGAATCCGAATCTGGAAAATATGGTCAATATTCTTTAACTTTCTTCAACTTTCCTAGTCTTGGCACATATATACTCATAAAAGTAGGAAATTTGTCAGGATATGACAGTTTTTTGAAAAACTGATATTAATATATGGAATTGTATACTTCAGTTAAGATCAAAAATTCTTGTAAAAAAAACATAATTCTGAACCTTCGAAATATGTTCGAAATTCTTCAACGTTTCAAGTAGGGTATTTGTTAGGCCATGTTCATAAAATGTTTTTCTACAACTGATATGGATTTTAATTCTGGAAAATATGGTCAATATTCATCAACTTTCCTAGCCTTGGTACATATAATCATATAAGTAGGGAATTTTTCAGGCTATGATAGTTTTTTGAAAAACTGATATAAAAGATCAAAAGTTCTTCTACAAAAAACATAATTGTAAATCTTCAAAATATGTTGAAAATTAATCAACGTTTCTGGTCTTGGTAGGGAATTTATGGATTTTAATAGTTCAATCTTTTCAACAAAAAAAAACATAGTTCTGAATGTTCAAAACATGCAGAAAATTCTGAAATTTTTCTGATCTTGGTACATATATACTCTTACAAATAGGGAATGGATTTGAATACTTCAGTTAAGATCCAAAATTCTTAAAAAAAGAGAGTTATTTGCTCTACGAGTTCCACTAGGTCTATAATATTGCTAGAGAAGTTTGAAGAGTTATTAAGATATACAAAAGCAATAATTTAAAATTTAAAAAGACCAAATATTTTTCGATAAGTATATCGCAATAGTCAAAAATGCTTGCGGATATGAAAAAATAGCACGAAGTACAGAAAAGGATTAAATGGATGCTATCGTCTTAGTTACAAGTATTCAAAATTTTCGTTATTTCAATATGATATTAGAAACTTTTAAAACAATCTAGAAATCTACTCAATAAACAAAGGCAGGGGAGCATTTCCTAAAATTGGAGGATGATCTAAATGGGTCATCCGGCAGTTGGATACCTATTACATGAGACCTATCAAAAATACTAGTTCGGAATCAATTCTAATTGTTACTAAACTGCATATAGTGTAAAAAAGTGAGGTGACCCGAATCGTAATATACGGTCGCATAGGACGGAAACCATCTTATATCAATGGCATGCCAAGGAGCATGTACTACATTCTACAAGTGCACAAAATATTTATAAAAATGGATCAAAGAACACTGGATTTGATGAAAAACGTCTAATTTGGATAATTTTTATGGTATTTAACAAGAATTACAAGACATAGAGTATAATTTTAAGACATGTTCAGAGCGAATCGGTTGACGAAAACTCTTCATAATATAGTCTGATTAACGATATATGAAAGGATCCTACGTGTGATGGATCTGGTTACGTATATGCACAGAAATATATTAAATTACATGAGCTACGATACGATCCCATATCCGAAGAATCTACCTGCCGAAACAAGATTTTTCAGCAAAAGCTCCAAAATCATACCTTAGGGTTAAAATTATTGCATTTATGGAGTGGCCGACGACAAAATCGGATCGAAAATATCTTAGAGATACCCTTTAAAAACATTTTTGTTATCATAACGATACAACGCTTTATTTTAGAAATTTATCTAGGGAATCCCGCAAATTTTAAGGATTCACATAATATCTTTTCTTACATGTTTTTTTCACGATTTTTTCTGGAACGTATTAGATGTATTTGAATTTTAAATTTGATAAACTGTTATTATGAAATAGCAGGCAGATTCTAGTGTAAAATCTTTCAAAAAAATTTAGCTAGGTTAGTTTAGGTTAGGATTGATTTTTTTTAAACTTTGTTCAACCTGTTAACAGCAGAAGATATATTCAGGAATTGGTGTAAAATTTCCTATTATACGATCTTTGTTTAAACGTTTTTTGAAATAACGCTGTCTAAATAAAACATTGTTTCTTCCTGTGTAACAAGATTAAAAAAAAGTTATTTGATTTTAAAGAATTTTGATTTCATAAACTTCATCTTTTAGAAATTTAGTAAGGGAATTTGCCTTACATACATACATTAATACTATGTTTATTTATCTTCTTATATTCTTATATTATTATTTTCAAAGCAACCAGGAATTTACTTAAAGTCTTTTTTGCATGTTTTTTTGACGCGTTGTTTTCTGAAATGTATTATAAGTAAAAAAAAATTTCTCTAAAAAAAAAATTTTTTTGGGCCTCATAATTTCGGTCGGTCATATTAGTCCGATCGATTTCAAATTTTGATAAATTTGGGTTTCTTGTAAAATTCACCGGCCTTGTGGTGAGGACAAGATTATTAAATTCTACGAGCATTAATAAAGAAAAAATATCTTACCAAAAGTTGTCTTTTTGACAGATAACCTCAAAAGTCTTCTTAAAGATGATAAGCTCTGCGGCTTAAACTCACCAAATGTAAGATATATGGTTGGTTCTCTGATAAAAGACTTCACCAGCCTTCTAGCTTAGATAAGATTATTGAATTCTACGAACATAAACTTATCTTCCAGAAAAAAGATTTCACTGAAAATCGGCTTTTTAAAAAGGTATTTATAGTCTTTTCGAAGATGATGAACTCTTTGCGGATTAGACTTGCCACTGCAAGGTATGTGTGTGGTTCCCTGAAAAAGACTACTTTTGACTTCCGGTTTAGATAAGATTATTTAATTCCACGAGCATAAGAAAACGTATCTTCCAAGTTGAAAAGGATTGCCAACCCAGTTAGCTGATAGCACAAAAAACAGAAGATAGGCAATCAGAAGTAGGCAGACAGCACCATCAAAAATATGCTCAAAAAGTTCGCGCTATATCTGAAATCATCTCAATCAATGGCAAAAAGACGCTTTTAGAATGATCCCTTGGCATCTACGTCAGATCTGGCCTATTAATAAACGTCGGTCATATTAGTCCGATCGATTTGAAATTTTGATACAATCTTAATTTATTTATTTCAAAATTTTTATCTGTGCAGAAAACAATCAGTAAACGATATAAAATTAATTGAACAATAAATCAGTCTGGCCAGTTTTAAAACTTTAAGCGCAATTTTCCCGAAATCACTTTTTTTCGAATGGCTTTACGAAAAATTTAGTTACTTTTTAGCCGATTAATTTGAAGGATCGTAGAAGTTTATCTTTATAATAAAAACTTTTTATTTTGCAACTAATTTTTCATGAGCTAGTAGCACTTTATGAATTTTTTAGTTTATCTCATATTTGAGTTAAATTTAGTTAATATGACAGAGATCTTAATTCAATGAATCAATATTTTTTTTTAAATGCTTTCATAAAATTCTTTTAGCTATGCAGGCTTAAAATTCTCAAACAGTTTAAGCAATGCTGAAGTAAATACCTCAGTTTAGACTAGTCGTATTGTTTTATATTTTATTCATAAATATTCTACTATTTTGTCAGATTTCAACTAATTACTTTTATCAATATCATTATTATATATTGAATTTTATGGTTCCATTCATGTCCAAATAATCGCGTAGATTTTATTTTAATAGATACTTTTGCGTAATGTTTGATCAAAAATGAACCAGTTTGTGCGTCACCTTGTAAAATTCTCTGCATCATTATCATTTTTTTATATTAAAAAAAAGTTTTTATTTTACAACTAATTTTACTTGATTTTTTTTTTTAAATTATGCGACTTTTTTAAATTAATTTGTTGAAAAGCCTCTACATGATTCATCTGCTCTTGGTCCTTTAATGGCGATATCAAAAGCAGAGCCATGGAGGTCCCTTTGAAAATTATTGATGTACTCGTAGCTAGCTAAAGGCGCCATTTTGTTTTTTATAGCTTGGACAAATTAATTTTTGTAACTCAAAATATGTATTACATCGCAAGCTTCATGGATTTTATATATAAAATATAGAATCTGCGAAAAAAATGTATTAAAAAATATTCTTAAAAAATCATTACATGGTGTTTCTCCATAAACGGCATTTTTGGGATTGCAAATGCTTCAGACTATCTGACATTTTAATATTCTCATCGCTTATTTAATTTATACCAATCCAAAACTCTAAACCCAAGCAGCAGTCTTCTATTCTAAGAATCCCTTAACACTCGAACTAAAGTTAAATATTTATAAATATAAGAAACTTTCAGCTACAACAATGTGGTCCGAAAAACTAAACTTTCCAACTGTTAGAACTTTTAAAAAACCTATAAGCTGCTACCAAAATTTCTCTACTCCTAGACTTTAAAATTTCCAACAAATAGCGCACAGGTTAACCCTACGCAACCCTTGACTTTATTACTTAGCCGAAGGCTAACTACATTAGAACATGTATCAGTGTGTACCTACTACAAACATAAACAATGTGTACATACATACATAAGTATATATATGTACCAGTCCAATGCTTCTAAATGCTTTTAGTGAGGCTATACATAGATAATACCAGGCAACCAAATTACTCTTAAATTAATGCGCTTAGCCAAAATATACTCTAACCTTTTTGCTGCGGCTAACAATATTTAAATTCAATTATAGGAAAATTATGAATATGGCTAAAAATACAAATTTTCATTATGTATACAAATTGCACATATTGAAAGGTAGGAGCATTACCGCAGAAAGTTACAGTTTGACCGAAAAGCTAAAATTTTTAGGAAATTCGATTAACAAGTTCAAACAAAAGTTCCAGTATGACCAAAAAGCTAAATTTGTTGGGAAATTCGATTAATAAGCGGAATAAAGTGAAAAAATTGTACATATTGGCTAGTAACTTTATTACATTTGTAAAAACCCTAAAAAGAGAGCAGGCCGATCTAAAAGATAAATATTCGATATCCATTACAAGATTTTTTTAATATGCAACCTCACTATTTTCTCAGCGGCATTTTTATATGCTTAATCAGATATGGCCACACTCAACAAAGTGAGTTGAAACCCGCCTCTATAATCATACGTTTTAGCCCACAGCCTTTTGCAGGGTATTCACAATTTGTTATGCCACACCAAAAAGGTAACAAACAACATTTTCCAACACTGTTTGTTTGTTGTCTCCGTTGCCTGTTGGCTGTAAACGCTGCCGGCGTTGCAGTTGGCGTCGGCTTTGTGCTGCCATGTGTGACGCGTGGTTAAAATTTGATATCCTTGAGCCTGGGCAAAAACAAAAGGCGGCAGAGGCAGCGGCAACAACAAAAACAAAAACAAAAACTTGAATCATGCCACATAGTGCTATAAAATAAAAGTAATTTGAACAGGGGGTAGAGTGTACGTTATACGGCTAGTTGGGTGTTCCTCTTGGGGGTAGGAGAGAGGAGCGCAGAGAGCAAGGGGTGTCTGCTCTTACCAGCCTGTCATTTGACGAGCTTACAGCTTGGCCCAAAATCAATGACAAGCACATACATATGTACAAATACACATGCATATGCTTGGGCTATACATAACACACATATCTTACAAATATATAAATATTATATGTATATGTATGTGTGTCTGTATAACCCAACATAGTTGTTAGTTTTTTTATAGTGCATACTTTAAGGCTGACAAGGCAATGGCATCATGGTCAAAACTCGCTCACTCTTCCGCTCTCTCTATATATTGTTTTTTTTTTTGCGCCAAGTTTGTTTTCTCTGTTCCAAACTTGTTTATTCTTTTCTTCTCTTAAAGGTTTCAAGTTGTCATCAAATACATTTTCGTCCTTGCTCAGGGCTTTATTTTGTGGTAATCTCGCAAAATTGTACTAAATGCTCATTTCATCAGCTTTTGACCATGGCTTATGAAGGTTTAGCTCATCTGCTGGCAGCAGCTGGAAATATTTTTGATATAGACCAGCTGATATTCTAGGATCTATGCCTTGTGCTTTGTGAACAAAGTTCCGGCGCCAACAAAATGAACCAGCAGTTTCAAAAAATATGATTCATGATTTCTAGTTCTAGAAGTATGCGAGCGTAAGTGGCGATGGCTTGGGCATACCCTCCGAAAATCAAATGAGAACGTTGCTTGACAGGCACTTGGTTGGAGCCCTCAGGGAAGAGGTCGTCATGGAATGATATCTGCCGTGAATCCCGAAAAAGAGTTCCCTATGCTACACTGAGAGTCGAGGATGACAAAAGAAGATTTTTAGTTTAATGCAGTTTCTCTTTGGGATTCCTATCGTATTCTTCCGAAAGTCTAGCAGTTCGAATGTTCTAAATTTTTATCTTAGCTAAGAAGCTTTTCAGATGCGACAACTAAAGCTTTTTGCCTTGGCTCGCACTGTCACTAATATATTCTTTATAAAAATCTGAACAGATTCTAAAGGTCGAGGCTTATGTAAAATATCGTACAAGGCTACTTCTAAGGAGCACTCAAAAATTGGAAGACATATTTCGTGGAAAATTATATCTGAGCTAGATTTGTAAAACTCTCTCCAGTTGTGCTTCATGAACAAAGTTCCAGCGCCAACAAAATGAACCAGTTTTTTTTTTGGTATTGCCTACAAGTTAAGTTGAGACTGCTCAAAAAAGGTGATTCATGATTTCCAGCATTTTTTGGTCATTGAGCTAGTAGCGGAGTTTCTCTTTGGGATTCCTATCTTTTTTTTTTCTCCTTCTAGTACTCCTTCAGGGAGCTTAGAGCTTCTACAAGAACTTCCCATCAGACTCTATTTGGCGCAGTTTGCTTAGCTGTATCCCAGCTGATGTTGTGCAGGGACAATTCCTTTAATATTGTATGTCGCCAGGTTGCCTTAAGCCTTCCCACTCGTCTGCTTCCTTGGGAGTTCCATTCCAAAGACATTCTGACAATGCTGCTACGATTTTTCCTAAGAGCATGGCCGATCAAACGCCACTTGCGTGTTCTTATCTGAGTGCAGATAGGAACTGAACTTGTTCAGTGTCATTGTTCCGCGATTGATATCCTGTTGGGCCACGCATAATCCTTAGGTACTTGTTGACGAATGATTGCAGTTTTGACATCATTCTCTGCGGGGTCAGCCACGTCTCGCTGCCGTACTTCTTCTTCTTCTTTAATTCCCATTTGCTGTTAGGCGTCGGGGTAGCCTCGGGATATCCATCTTCTCCAATTAGGTCGGTCCCGGCTCTCTCTTCTCATCACTGCCAGGGTTCTGCCCCTCATCCTTCCTACATCCTGAATGCGATTTTCCCCAGTTTTTCGGGAAAAAAGATGAATTTGACGCACGCATTGAAGATTCTCAGCTTTGTTCTTCTGCTTATTTGCTAGTTTCTCCATATGCGGAACAAGCGTCCAAATGCTGATCGCGCTTCGTTGAGACAATTCTCTATATCTTCCACCCCACCACTGGTGGAAATTGTGGTACCTAACATAGGTATGAGAAGCTATCAACAAAGTCGATAGTATTTCCGCAGATGGTTATACTACCTTGGCTGGTGTGGTTGAGGCGCATCACTTTGGTTTTGGATGCGTTTATTGAGAGTTCAACTTTGCTGGCAAGGATCTCGAGATCATTGGCTTTGGCTTGGATAGTTAATTTATGAGAGATGACTTAGAAACTTAGTGATTCCTATCGTAATCTTCTGAAAGTCTTGGAGTCGCAAGTCGGTTTATGTCGAAAATGTTATCTATGTTAGATTTGTAAAGCTCTCTCTCTCTGGTTGTGTTTAAGAACAAAATACTCTTTGAGATATATGTCGATATCCCGGTAGAAGAGCATACTTTAGGAGCTCACATTTATAAGCTACCAGAAAGATGTTCCTAGACAAAGCCAAATAAAAAATATTATGATCGCCCAAGAAGTAGAAGATATACAAATTTCTAAAAGCTATATTTATCTAAGCAGGGCTCGGGAATAGACATCTACGGAATGAACAGCGGGGAATAAGATTTCAAAATGCGCAGAATTTTGAAACTCATTATTTACTAATTCTAAAAGTAGCATTGATGCTATATCGGACGCATCGATATTTTTTTTCCGATCATCGATTTTTTATTTCGATTATCGAAAAATTCCTTTCTATTCCTGCAACATACACAGAAGGCGAGCGCATGTTAAGCATGGCTGGCAATCTATTGAGCGACACGTGGAGTTCGCTTAAATCAAAAAAAAAAACGTAGACATGATTTTATTTAATAACCATAATGAATGGATCTTAAAAAGGTTTATAGATTATGAGACTGAAATTCTGGCTGGAACAGAAAATTTTTGCTTATAACTCACAAAGGCTCTCAAAAAATAAATGGTATAAACTTTACATGTAACAGAGGCAGCCCTTGTGGCCTTTGGGCAGCTGAATCTGAAGTCCAAGCAACCCCGATCCAATGGTTCTTAGATAAACTCCAAATTATTTTGTTTTATATAGCCAAACCAACAGATGGCCCACTTCAAAACAGCCCCATGAACTTCGATGAACCGAAACATCGATGTATCGAAGTCAAGAAATATCGAAAACATTGATGTGGGGCAACATGAATGAATTTATTTAAGCATTGAAAAAATAGCCGCCAAATGAACTTCGATGAACCGAAACATCGATGTATCGAAGTCAAGAAATATCGAAAGCATCGATGTGGGGCAACATGAATGAATTAATTTAAGTATTCAAAAATAACCGGCACTTGAACTTCGATGTATCGAAACATCGATGTATCGAAGTTATAAAATACCGAAATCATTGATGTGAGGCAACATCGATGTTTCTCCAGCACTAGTCAGAACTATCTAATCGGCTCAATTTTTATCTTTTCTGGAAATCTTGATAGAATCGATGTTTCTCCAGCGCTACCATTCACAACACATTTATGGCCAGGCCGGAATGGAGATCTCGGCTTAACGTATCTATTAAAAACCATAAATTGCAAAATATAATAATGATATTGATACAAGTAATTAGGTGAAGTCCGACAAAATAGTAAAATATTTATGAATAAAACATAAGTCAATTCGAACCAGTCTAAGCTGAGGTATTTACTTCAGCACTGCTTAAACTGCTTGAGAACTTTAAGCCAGCAAAGCTTAAAGAATTTTATGGCAGCATTTAAAAAAAATATATTGATTGACTGAATTAAGAGCTTTGTCATATTTACTATAAGTTAAATTAAGTAATTCGAATTTTTTAATAATTAAGCGCGATTCAGACTTAAAGTAATGTCACAAATTAAAATATTATTATCAATCAGACTTAATTAATTAGTTATCAATCAACGCCAGACATTAAAGTAATATTATATGTAAAAATTTCTGTTATATGTCTTGATTTTTGAGTTGGAAATGTAATTAGTGACAAGCCATTATGACACATGTATACAACATGTTGTATCTGTATCTGTTTGTATCTGTGTGTGTATGCATTTGTGTGCGTGCTTGATTAACGCCAAATTAGCTGCACTAAGGGAATATCTATGCAACAGCAAAAAAAAAGTATAGTTAGGCATTAGCCGACAGTGGCATACACTTTAAGCCAAACTAATGGTAAACTGCTTGGGCGCATACAAGCAGTTTTCATTAGGGGTGTTCACTTTGTCGTGCATAACTGCAAGAGTGACTCATGACTCATGCAGCAATAAAAATTATAATTTCTGATGCAACACGCCTGCTGCTTCATCCTGCCACATATATTAACCAAATTACTTACAGACTACAGTGTATATAATAAACCCAAAGCGACCCTCCTAAGCAGTTCCTCATAGACGCCGCCGCTATTGATGAAGCTGCCAATGACGACAGCAATGACGCTGCTTGGGTGTCACCACCCAGCCAGCTTATCTGAGCTAGCTATGCACTGCCATGATACACAATACAAAAGATGCAGCCCAGTACCAGATCCATAGCCCAGCCTGGGCTAGTCCAGCCGGCGACTGGCAATAGGCGATGATAAAAATTCCATTGTGACTTGTGGGGGCGAGCGACCCATACATAAGCTTAAACTTGGTATACGATGTCATACACAAGTGTACAGGGTGCTTTTTATTGCCAGGAGACCCAACACAGTGTTGGGACGACGCAGTGTCTTATTAATAGATTTGATAGAGGCACATTAAAAAGTAATAAAAAAAATAAATTCGTGTTGATTTATTACTAAAGGGAATTAAGGTCATTCAAGCCAAATGTTGTCAAGGATACAGCTTATTGCATCAAGGGTCCAAAGCTGCTTTAATTTAGTAGCTGCCTCATACTTAGTTGCTTGCCAAGTCTTTAAATTAGACAAAATGGAAAAACCTACCAAGCAGTGCAAGCAGTTTGGTTTGAATTTACATGCATAGTTTGCTCCTAAATCTGCGACTTTCTTTAAAAAAAAATCACCCCTTTTACATATACGCTAGCGTCTGTATGTGTGTATATGTCTGGCTATGATAATTTTCTAGGCAAAGCTGACAAAACAAGTCCCTGACCCCAAAAACAGAGAAAGCAATAAGAATAAAAACAACATCGACGACGACGACGACGCAGCTGATGATGATGCGGATGCTGATGATGATGACGACAACGTGGACGAAGAAGCAACCAGGAGAAGAGTATGCAATAATGAAAAGCATTTTCTGCTTCCTTTCTGTTCTGCTGCTTTGTCAGCAGCATTAAGTTGCGGGTTTGAGTTTTGGGTTTATGGCTAGGATTTTATCCAAAGCTGCAGCTATTTTAATAACCAATATTTTACAGCCAAATGTCGTCTGCACATGTAAAGTGTCTCCCACCCCCTCCCCCTCCAACAGCTACAACTACCACGAAGCACTGAACTGTAAAACTAAAAAATGTAAAACTAGAAAAAAAAGGGTGCGAGTGGGGGTACTAACCAAGTTACAGGTATCAGGGGTTAATGTACAATTAATTCAATACAGTGAAAAATAATAAAAGTTTATATTAAAGCTAGTGTCAAAGTACGGAGCGTGGAATAGTCAGATAGCTGGGCAGGGATTTGGATACCTAGAAACCACAGCCTGAATCCAAGTGTGACCCATAAACCTCGGGTGGCTTGTCAGAACAAGTTGATTCTCGCAGCAAATACGGCTGCCTTATTAAATCTCCTTGGTTGCTTGCCGGAAGTTCGACTAGCTTACTTCCGTATCAGTTCACAGGCTTATAGACACTTCAGCAAGTTGGGCAGTATGGAGTATAAGTACACCACCGGACATTGAGAGCCCCAAGCCCAGGTAAAATAAAGGACTAATCTATATTTAAAAAAATTATAAAGAATAAATATGCATTTCTGGCCAGAATTTTCATCTCACAATTTTAAAAGAAAAAAATGGCGGACGTAAAGTCGGGCGCGGACGACTTTAGGATACCCTGTACCACTAGCTTGTAATAAAGTCCGATTTCTTCACAAAAAACTAAAAACAGAAGAATTTTTAAACAAAAATTTTTTTTTGACCGATCGTTCCTATGGGAGCTATATGATATAGTCAACCGATTTCAATAAAATTTGACACGGTGCTTAAATACCTTAAAAAGATATGAATGCCAAATTTATTTCAAATATCTTTACAAACAAACAAAACACATCGAATTTTGTATAAAAAACGTGTTTTTGGACCGATTGGTCCTATGGGAGCTATATGATCTAGTCAAACGACTTGGATTAAATTTGGTACAGTGCTTAGGAACTATAAAATACTCACGAATGTCAAATTTGGTCCCAATATCTTAACAAACAAACGAAACACAACAAATTTTGTTAAAAAATCGATGTTTTGGAAGATCGGACCTATGGGAGCTATATGATATAGTCCACCGATTTTGTTCAAATTTGGCACATTGCTTAAGTGGTCTAAAAAATTTCCAAACGCCAAATCTGGTTAGGATATCTTTATTAAAAAACGAAATATAGCCAATTTTTCTTTAAAAAAGTTATTTTGGCCGATCGGTCCTATGGGAGCTATATGATATAGTCAACCGATTTTGATCAAATTTGGTACAGTGATTGGGAACTATAAAAAACTTTCGATTGCCAAATTTCGTTACGATATCTTCATAAACAAATGAATTATTCATCTAAAACGCTTTTTTTTTCGAGGTCGTCTCAAACACCCCCATGGGAGCTATATAATTTATCCCCGATATCAAAAAAATAAAATAAACTTGCCTCCTATGGAATAATATGGGATCTAATGTGAAAGTTTGGTAACTCTAGCTCTTACCATCTCCGAGATCTAGGCGTTCACACGGACGGACGGACGGACGGACGGACGGACGGACAGACGGACAGACGGACATGGGTATATCAACTTCTCTATTCACCCTGATCATATTTTAGGTAACTTTGGGGTGTCTCCGACGTCTCCTTCTATATGTTACATACATTTTCGGCTTGCACAAACTTAATATACCCTTGGACCATACGGTACAGGGTATAAAAGATTTTAAAAGCAGCGAAAACTTCGATGCTTTATCAAAACTGGTTTGGCAGTAAAATTTTCCCAGCAATTTAGTCTAACTTGCATTCAGCGAATTCGAAGGGGAATTATATGAAGCAAATTTATTAAACTTAGATTTTAAGAACGTTATTCTTCAATGATATAAAACTCGTAACATGAAATATGGGGTAACGTAAAACTATTCGTACTACTATAACGACAGTGGATCTCGTGGTCCTCCTGGATCTCTACAAAATATCCCTTAAGTTCTCAGGTTTTGCGTCGGCCTAGAAACCCACTCTGTAATATCTCCTTCTTCCATGAAAACAGAAACGAAGCCTCGGATAAAGACTTCCTATTTTGATGACGAGCCCCTTAGGTTCTTAGATTTTGCGTCGGGTTGGAAACCCAACTTGTAAAATCTCCTTTTTACATGAAAACATCAACGAAGCCTCGGATAAGGACTTCCCAATTGGATGACGAGCTCCTTAGCTTCTAAGATTTTGCGTAGGGTTGGAAATCCAACATACGAGTATAAAATCTAATTTATTCATGAAAACAGCATCGAAGCCTTGGATGAGGACTCGCTATTACTCGCTACCCGCCATTTAAATTTAAGGAGAAGCGACTGGTGAAAGCTTCTGGATGCTGCCAAGACCGACCCACGTTTGTAATGGCCAATTGATAATGATGCATATGGATGAATTGATTGTTGTGGAGTACGTTGTAAAACAGTTTGAAGATATTATCACTAAGATATTATCACTAAGACTAGATAATAAACAACATGCATGAGTCTATGCTCCTCAAGGAGTTAAATGAATAAAAGAGAAGAGATGACTCTTTTTGTATATGAGAACAAGTCAATACGAACATTTTTGGTAAAGTAGAGCTCATGAATATTAAGAAGGATGTGTTCTATTGAACACCATTATTGGAGTAGAGACTAGCACCGTCGAACCTTCCACAATATTCTTGTTTTTTTTTTATAGAGTTTTTGGGAGAAAGATAATCTACACGAACAATAGTTACTTGCGCATTGAATCATGTATAGAAGATAAGCATTAAGTAGAAAACAGAAAGCTCCTGCAGAAAATCTGATAGTCAAGACTGTCTTAGATCAACCTCGTAGCTAACCTTGTGGTTACGGATATAGAAAGACCATTACAGGACGTCGTATCGTAAAACAGAGAGACGCCTAGAGCTCTAGCGAAATTATAATGGAACATGATGTCCAGTTGTCGCATCTCCCGAGAACTCTGGCCGAGATATGATACAAAGCGAACATTTAAACTGCTGCGCTTCCATAAAAAGAGGACTAGAATGGTCCTGCACCATAGGCAATATGGCTGAGAGGTTGCACGTTCCTCATCACAGAGACAGAAAGCATTCCACACCTGCTATGCGACTGCCCGGCGCTTCTTAGAAAATGAACCCACTTTCTGGTTAAAGATAACCTAACCTAAGCTCGTTTTATTGAAAGAAGATAAATATAATGTGTGAAACAATTGAATCTAGGAGCTTTGTCTTCCCACCAAAAGATTAGCATGCAGCGTAGTTCATTGAGGAATCAAGATTGCACTCACGTCTCTAACACTAATGACCGTCTCACATCATCCATGTTTTACTTTTAAGACTGCTGGCCCTAGGCGCTAAAAAATGAGCTTGAAGCGAAATCTATAGACGAGTAAAGACGGCACTCGTAGAAAAATCGAATTCTAATGACGGTGTCACAACATCTACCTTTTAGTTTTTAGAGTATTGCCTCTAGAAGCATTGTCTTTACTCCAGAAGATTAGCATACAGATTAGTGTAATGAGGACTAAATGTCGCGCTTACGGTAGATTTTATAATGACCATCTCACATCATCCATGATTTAGTTTTGGGACTGTTACCATAAGCCGCGTTGTCAGTCTATTGAGAAGCACAGTCCACTCTTGCAGAAGAATCTAGCACCAATGAACGACTCAGATCATGGACGTTTTACTTCTTTTACTTTTAGTTTTAGACGCGTAGACTTTTCTCCAGAAGATTAGCATATAGCGAAGTTTATTGATAAGCGAAGTTCACTCTTGCTGGATACCGTCTCAGAGAATCCACGTTTAGTTTTACATTCGAAATGTTGACTCTAGGAACGTCATCCTCTCTCTTATACTTATATAGCCTACTGAGGACTTAGCTCCACTCGTGCAGAAGAATCTAACATTTATGACCGATTCACGTAATCAATGTTTTACTTCTTATACCCTTAGCTCTAGATTCGTTGTCTTTTCTCGAGCAGATTAGCTTACTGAGTAGTCTTTTGGGGAGAAAAAGAGAAGATAATCTGTACGAACAGTAATCCTTAGGAGTGACATCCTTTCAGGAATAAAGACCATTGGCCCCATAACGCGTCTTCGTCTAACCAACAAGAAGCAAGAAGAAGAAAGCTTGTCAAGAAAAAAAGGTAGCCGTGCCTGATGGAGCAGCTGGTGGACGAATTATCCTCGAATACCAGGTAGAAGGTTTATTTATATAAGAAAAGGAGTGATATATATGTTATTCTATATATAATACATATGAATATTGTCGGATCCTTTTTAATGTAGTGTTCTCGTCTTCTCATCAGAAGATTAGTAGTCTTAATCCGAAAACTGTATTGAATTCGGAAATCTTAATTGGCGCTAGGAACGTTAGAAGCTATTGAACTGAGTAAGATTTTTAAAAAATTGTGGGGAAAATGGCAGATTATTTTGTATGCGATTAGAGATTAAGAAAACGAGGGAAGTCTATAAAAAAACACGCAAAGGAACGAGGGCTGATTAACTATATGCTCCGCGAAGGAGCGCTGCAGGTAAAGTGCTGAGAACGAATGGGAAATTAGTGAGCAGCACTGCTTGCCGACCTTTTAAGGATATGAAGCTAGAGGTTACCCAACTGCAACCATACAATTACTTTTATTATAAAAAATTACCTACCCCAACAAATACAACAAGTTACCAAAAAATGAAACTCTCAACTTAAAACTCACAAAAATTGTAGCTCGCAACTTTTGTTTTTTAGGATAAACTTGGTTATCTCTAGAAAACGCTTAAATTAATAAGAATTTTAGAAAATATTATAAATAAACTTACCTTTTGCCACATGCGTGCGCAGTGTTTTAAGGACTATCAAAATTTTTGTTTAAAGTTGTAGGTTTTTTTGTGGGTTTGTGTGGGGTTTGTATTTTAATTTTCGTTTTGGTTTTGGTTAGTTTAATTATTAGAGAGAATTGTTGAGAAATGTTAAGATTAGAAACACTTTAAAATGAGTTTACAACAATTGCAGAGATGCTTTTTGTTTTTTTTTTTTTTTGTGTCTTGTTTTTTTAACAGCTTACAATAAACTTTAATTAAACGAACGCATCAAACGAACGTAGTAACGAAGAAACGTGGGAACTACGATAACGATAACGATAACGAATACGAGTATTTTAAATTTAGTTTTAGAAACATTTATGGGCTTAAAATCAAAATGAAAAGTTAAATAAAAATTTTTAACAATTTTGCTTTTGATTTTATAACCAATTGTTTTATATTTGTTTTTTTTTTATATTATTTATGAACTTGGTTTGGTTTTATAAGTTAAATGCAACACGCAGTTAAGAAGCATTCACAAAAGATAGATGGAATTTTACGCAAGCATGCAGGGAATTCCGGGAATTTTGAAGGGTTTCTTTGGAAAAACTACTTAAAGACGTAATAACAAGCATGTTGGCAAACTTAGAGCCTGATTAGTTTAAGAAAAAGTATTTACAGTAAAGAATTTTAGTTAACTTTCAAGTTAAGTTAAGACTTATATAGAACATTTACAAATTGTGACGTAGGCACTTTGTAGGAAAGGAAATTTTTGCGCGCAGTTGTTACGAGCTGGCTATTTGAAGTATGCATGAAACAACTACAGTAAAACATTCAATACCAAACTTTTGGGGAATAAACTTTTTGTGGCGTAATTTGGAATGCTTTGTAATTTGGTTTTTGAAAAGATAAAAGTAAACCAGATGACAAAGTTTTTGATTTTAATATAATTAGCATTTTATACTCTTTACTTAAGGCAGACGAGAGATTCACGAGACATCTAACATTTTGAGACAGTCTAAATTGGTTGGAATGGGAATGAGCTTGGGACAGAATTTAATACAGAATAATATTTAGAGGTTTTTGCATTTAATTTTTTGCTGTCTACGAAGGTCTTTTTTTTTACTACCACTACATTCTAGTTCGGTTCATCAACTAGTTCTTATTTGTTGTTCAGCTCATATGATTGAGGTGCCTAGATAAAGCCATTCGAGTTCCCTATTCCCTATTCGAGTTGGCGATGACTACCGCATCCGCACCAACCAGGAGCTGTATGAGCTCTTCAACGACATGGACGTTGCTCAGCGTATCAACATCCAGCGGCTTCGCTGGCTCGCACATGTCGTTAGGATGGACGAGGATGCTCCAGCTAAACGTGTGATCGATGCGGTAGTCAGCGGACGTCGGCGGAGAGGACGACCGTGTCTGCGTTGGAAAGACCAAGCGGAAGGGGCCCTGTCTTCGCTCGGTGTGACCAACTGGAGAAGGCGCGCGCAATGCAGAGGCGCCTGGAGAGACGTTTTAAGGCAGGCCGTAACCCGGTAATCGGGTTGTTATGGCCACATAAGAAGAAGAAGAAGATCAAGCCATTTTAGAGATACAAAATTTTGCGATACAACGCTTCCTTATTATAGAACTTAGGAACTTCTACATTTGAAGCAAATAGGGATGCTTTTGTAGGCAAACTCTAAGTTAGGTTAGGTTAGAGCGGCAGTTGGGACTGACGAACCAACTCACTTAGGCCAAGAATAGGCCCGTTGTGATACCGCTACGGTGGACCATTCATCACTCTTCCCCACTCAAGATGTCCTCTATATGAGATGAGACAACCACTCGGCTGCCTGAATAAACCTTTAAAAGCATTTTGGACTCTGTTCATAGAGAGATGAGATAATTTATCAAGAAAATGTGACTTTAGGAACCTGAATCTCTTTCTACCCAGTCCAAGGCAATGACAGAAAAAGGGTTCCACTGTCTCCAGCTCCTCCGCATCGCCATAGCTTCTAGAGAAGTCATGATGGGGATGGATGCGTGATTTCCCACCAGCCAGAGTCCTGACTAACTCTAACTTGGTAGCAATTTAAATACTACGCAATGACCTACAAAATCTATTAACAGGAATCTTTGTCATTCTACGTTGTGGTTTCTTCTAATCGTATGGCTTAACATTAGACACTTTCGGACTATGTTTTAAGCAAAATGGACTTCGTTTTGAAAAAGGCTATCCTCATGATCGAACAATTAGAAGCTGACGTAATGCGCAGTTCTGTTATCTGTGCCTCTCTGAAAAAAGAGAGCGCAGTTTCAACTTTTCTATGGTAGCTATATGAAATAATAGACCAATTTTGATCAACGTTTTCACAAATGTGTAGATAATATACTACATCAAACGCATTTATTACAACTTTTTGATTAAATAACTCGAACAAATTTGTGCCAGTGATATTTTATTTAAGTCTACACATTTGTGTGTTGTTTGATCAATATTGATACACTATTTCATATCGCCAGCATACAAAAGAATAGCTACAGTATCAAAAATTATTGAAAGGATACTTCGGCAGTTTTGCTTTGCATTACTTCAAATGTGAAGAGAAATTAAGAAGCTTAAGTCCCTCAATTTGTGCTTTTCGTTATAGAGCAGCATCTATTAGATTTATTACATAGAACTTGGCATTTGAAATATTTTTTTAAAATTCTTGGGTAAAAACAAATTAAAGGCCTCAAGCGCATCTTAACTAATTATTAGTCCGGCGCAGCGCAGAACTGCCAACCTGCTAACCAAGCGCTGTCTTTGGCATAGAAACCCTAAAAAGTTCAGAGCTGCGCTATGTCTATTTTATACATTTTTATTGCTTTCGAAATATATCTTATGCTTGAACATAAGGCCCCAAAAAAAAGTTGTCATTTCTTGGGTTCAGTTGACAGTATTTGGTCTTAGAAGCGCTTTTCTTAATATTGAAGATAATATTGGAGCTCGCTAAAGAAATTAAACATGCTTTTCCAACTTCGGATCTGTTAAAATGCTCATGTTTTTATATAAGGTCTAATGTAAGAGATACTAACTACAGGGCTTGAACATTATGTTCATATAAAAATGATTGAATAGGTTCCATTGAAACCAATATAATATAATAAAACCAATGCTTCAACAGTAGTTGCAAAAAAATCTAACATTTTACATTTCTAGACATTTCTTGACCAGAACTTTTGAAGAAGTTTCATATTTTAAATAATTTTTTCGGGAATAAATCTAATACTTGAATATAAGATCTGCTGAGAAATGGCATTATCATAATATTTATTTTTCGGTTACTAAGAGAACTCGCAATTGTGCAAAAATATCATCCATGCTGGAACATCACTAAAAAAAATTTGTTCTTCTAAATAGTAATGGCTGTATCAATAATGAAGCTAATGACAAAAACCTTTGTTTGGAACATGAAATTATTTTTTCTAGAAAATATCTCTTGCTTGAATATAGGGTCTATTTAGCAATGGCATTATCACAATGGTTTGTTTTCGGCTATTAGGAGAATTTGCGTTTTTTTTTAAATTATTATACTTGAGCATAAAAATGGATCGTTTAATGATTTTTCCGGAATAAATTCCACGTTTGAACATTAAGGCGACTTAAAATTGTTGGTTCTTTTAGTAGTAGCCTTCCTACTCGATTGCTGAGCGAACTTGTGCAAAAATATTTAATTTCAACCCGAAAGTATTTTTTCTGGAATAAATCTCATGCTCAAAGATTAGACCCACTTAGAAAAATTAAAGTTTCTATAAGAAATGGTAGCTCATTTTTTTCCGCTACTAAGAGAATTCGCGATTCTTTAAAAATATCTTGAAATGTCTTGAACATACAAATGGGAACTTATAAATTTTTGTGGAATAAATCTCATGCCCACGTAAAAAACTTTGGCATTTCTAAAAGTAATGGCTTTATAATTACGCCTATTTTACTGCTGAAAAAACTTGTGGAAAAGTCTTTATTTCTTTTTAATAAATCTCATGATCTCAATCAGCAAAGTTGGAATTTCTATAAGAAATTGTATTTCACAAGGTCTTTTTTTTTGCTACTAAAAGAATTCGCAAAAAATGGGACATGTAATCATTTTTTTGGAATAAATCTCTCATGCCTGAACATTAGACCCACTTAAAAAAGTTGGAATTTCTAAAAGTAGTGACTTTATAAGTAATGTTCGGGGCCGTAGAAAGCGAAAAATGTACCAGCCCTCTACTAAAGCTTTAGCTGGAATCATTTTACTACCTCAGGAAATTCTGGGCCCTGAGAGACATCCACTGCCTAATGCCTATTTGGCTGCTGAAAGAACTTGTGAAAGTGATAAAAATCATTTTTTCCGAAATAAAAAAATCTCTATTTTTTATCTAAGGTCCATTAAGAAAAGTTAAGAATTCTATTGGTTGTGAAAAAATATTAAACTTGGTATAAGACTTCTTATTTTTTGTAAAAAAAAATCGTACCCTAAAGTTGGCATTTCTAAAAGGAGAGTAACGTCCAGGGCCGTTGAGTGCGAACAATGGGGCCGGGGGAAATGTAACCGCCCCTCTATTAAACCTTTAGCTCAAATCATTTTGCTACTTCAGAAAATTCCGAGTTCGGAGGACATGCCCTACCTAACGCCTATTTGGCTGCTGAGAAAACTTGGGGAAAAGTCTTTGACTTCAAAACGAAATAATTTTTTCCGAAATAAATAATTCACATATTCGTACATAAGATCCATTAGGAAAAGTTAAGATTTCTATCGTTATATAACTTCTAATTTTTGTAAAAAAGATTCTATACTTTCAGTAAGAAAACGCTTATAGAATTAGTTGTTATAGATGTAGCGCTTTGGTATTTTTGGCCAGAGATCGAACTTGTGCAAAAATCTCTTAGTTGAACATAAGAACTAGTCTTAGTCGGAACTAAGGCTAAGGCATAGTAATCATTTTTGCCGAAATAAATAAATCTCATTTTCGTATATGAGATCCATTAAGAAAAGTTAAGATTTCGATTGGCTGTGAAAAAATATTATTCTAGGTATATGACTTCTAATTTTTCTAAAAAAAATCTAAAGCTTTTGGTTAGAAAACGCTTGTAGAAATTAGTTGCTACAGATGTAGATGTAACGCTTTGGTATTTCTGGAAAAAATCTCATATTGGAACTTGAGAACTACTCTAACTAGGTGATAAGGTTCCGACGGGTACAGTAAAGAGTATAATATTCATATTCGAAAATGAGAAATACTCTTAGTCGGAACTGAAGCTCTGATTTAGGTAAAGTAATCATTTTTCCCGAAATAAATAAATCACATTTTCGTACATGGGATCCATTAAGAAAAGTTAAGATTTTTATCGGCTGTGAAAAAATATTATTCTAGGTATATGATTTATAATTTTTCTAAAAAATGTACGTTCCATTCAGCACATTAGTTAGAATGTAAAGCTTTGGTATTTCTGGCAGGAATTCCGAGGGAACTCATATTGGAACTTGAGAACTACTCAAACTAGGAGCTAAGGCTCCGACGGGTACAGTAAAGAGTATAATATTCATATTCGAAAATGAGCAATACTCTAAGTCGGAACTGAAGCTCTGATTTAGGTATAGTAATCATTTTTGCCGATATAAATAAATCTCATTTTTGTACATGAGATCCATTAAGAAAAGTTAAGATTTCTATCGAGTGTGAATAAATATTATACTTGGTATATGACTTATAATTTATGTAAAAAAATCTTGGACTTCTATTGATTTTCTATTAGTTAGGATGTAACGCTTTGGTATTTCTGGAAAAAATCTCATATTGGAACCTGAGAACTACTCTAAGTAGGAGATAACGTTCCGACGGGTACAGTAAAGAGTACATATAATATTCATATTCGAAAATGAGAACTACTCTAAGTCGGAACTGAAGCTCTGATTTAGATATAGTAATCATTTTTGCCGAAATAAATTAATCTCATTTTTGTACATGAGATCCATTAAGAAAAGTTAAGATTTTTATCGGCTGTGAAAAAATATTATTCTAGGTATATGACTGCTAATTTTTCTAAAAAAAATCGTATGATTCCATTGATTTTCTATTAGTTAGGATGCAACGCTTTGGTATTTCTGCAAAAAATCTTATATTGGAACCTGAGAACTACTCTAACTAGGAGATAAGTTTCCGACGGGTACAGTAAAGAGTATAATATTCATATTCGAAAATGAGAACTACTCTAAGTCGGAACTGAAGCTCTGATTTAAGTATAGTAAACATTTTTGCCGAAATAAATAAATCACATTTTCGTAGATCCATTAAGAAAAGTTAAGATTTTTATCGGGCGTGAATAAATATTTTACTTGGTATATGACTTCTAATTTATCTAAAAAATGTCCGTTCCATTCAGAACACTTGTTTTTCTATTAGTTAGAATGTAACGCTTTGGTATTTCTGGCAGGAATTCCGGGGGAGCTCATATTTGAACTTGAGAACTACTCTAAGTAGGAACTTATTATTTTTATTATTAGAAGATATTAGAAAATTTAATTCTAGGTATAAGACTTCTAATTTATCTAAAAAATGTCCGTTCCATTCAGAACACTTGTTTATCTATTAGTTAGAATGTAACGCTTTGGTATTTCTGGCAGGAATTCCGAGGGAACTCATATTTGAACTTGAGAACTACTCTAAGTAGGAACTTATTATTCTTATTATTAGAAGATATTAGATAATTTTATTCTCGGTATAAGACTTCTAATTTATCTAAAAAATGTCCGTTCCATTCAGAACACTTGTTTATCTATTAGTTAGATTGTATCGCTTTGATATTTCCGGCGGCGGAGAGAACTCAAATTGGAACTTGAGATCTACGCTAGTTAGAAACTAAGTCTCTCTGTCTTGGTTATAGTAAGGAGTATAATAACTTCGAAGAACCGAAGTTAGTTGTAGAATTGTTTTTTATTTTGTGCAGATAGTTTGGTATAAACTACAATGAGCAGAGTAAACTTGGTAATATGTAGGAAAGTTAAGTGAAAAGAGGAGTTATTTTTTTTTGATAGTATTTTGTTGAACTTTAGTAATGTTTTATTTTGTTTTTTGTCAAAAGTAGGAAAAGAGAACATGAACGAGAATGCCGCTAGGCGTACTTATGGGAGAAACACTATATATGTACTATATAAGATATATGATTATATATAGATATAGATATCATAAGAGAGCGCTCACTTTTTGACGACATTGTGAAAACGTTAACGTTAAATTTTCTGGCTCACTATGAAACTGCTTGAAATTTTCTTTGGGTTTTTTTTTTTTGGTACTTGGTGATATATATTGTGGTAGTAGCTAGTAGTAGTAGTGGTGGTTGTGGTGGCGGTGGCGGTGGTTGTGGCGTTGGTGGTGGCGTTGGTGGTGAGTGCAACTTAAGTTTTTATTATATTTTTTTTTTTTTTTTTGCTTAGTACGCTGTTAAAACTTGACGCAGATTTTTGTTAAGGTGCTTGATATATTGTACATAGAGCATACAGGTGCAAGTGTTTTTTTTTTTTACTTTATAGAGTTTTACTTTTTTTTTGGCGGAAGTTTTTGGCGTAGCTGAGGCGGCAAATGAAAAACGCAAATAAAAACTGCTTATAAAAAGCCAAAACAAGTTGATTTTGATTTTGATTTTAACGACTTTTTGAGGCTATAGTTATTAAACGTTAGTACATTGTTAGTTATTCAATTGTGAAATTGTTATGCGGCGCTAACACGCGACGACTCCTACTCTATAAGGAGCTGGAGCAAAACACGCGCCGTGACTTTAACGCTGGCTGAGGTTAGGGTAAGCAGGAGCGGTATGGGAAATCATATGCAGCAGGACAAGGGCAAAAGTTTAAACAAAATAAGACAAAAAAAAAAAAAAGAGTGCCAATGACACTGCTCTGGGCTTGGATTACAAAGGGCGCGGGCGGGCGGCTGTCGATGACGGCAAGTGGTTGAAGTTGAAGGCAACAACAACGATAACAACAACAACAACAACCATGAGCTAAACATATGAAATAACATAAAAAGAAAGCAGCAAAAACAACCCTCCAAAGTCAGCCAGCCAGCTCAGACGCCAGCCCAACTTGCTGACTCAGTTGACGGCGGCGGCGGCGACGGGCAACAAAACACAAAAAAAAAACTACAAGAACTCCAGTACTCCACACACACACAGACATACTTTTATTTATTTATTAACAATATGTTAATTAATGTTGTTGTTGTTCTAGTTGTTGTTGTTGCTGCACATTGCTTTAAACTTCAACTTTATCGCTTCATTTACTTCATACTATACTCTAAAAAAACATTTCTTTCTTTTTCCTTTACCCAATTTGCACGCGTTTTTTGCTTTAACACTGTTCCGTTGTTACTGTTATTCTTCTATTGTTGTTGTCAGTTTTACACTGCACGCACTCAAAAAAAAAAAACAAATAAACGTTTAATGTTGTCACTTTGAACGAACGCGGGGAAGCTAAGACAGCGTGTGGAACGCAGCGCAAAAGTTGCGACGTTTGGTTTACTACGTAACTTGACAGCAGCGCGTACAAAGTCGAACTAAACGAGACAACGGCAGTCAGGCAGCCAATGGCCAATTGAAGGCTTCATTTCGTGCTGCCTGCTTGCTTGTGTGCGTGTTCGTGTGCATAACAGGACACGCGAGCAAAGCCGAGAGCGCCTTAACTCAATGGCGAGCGCCAAGCGCAAGCTTTCGTGCCAGCATTGCCAGCTCTCTCTCGGTTTCTCTCTCTTTACACTTTCTCTAAGCGCGAAATTTAAATGCAGGTTCGAGCAGCAATAATAATAAATACCCTTTTTTTATTTTACTCAATTTATTTTGTCAGCGTTTTTTTTTTAGCGATTTATCGATAACTAAGCAAACAGCTGTTTGTTGTGAAATTGTTATTGCTGGCAAACACACAGGCATGTTCTAGATCGAATCGGAATCGAAATTAAAGTTGTTCTACAGGGGTGCCACAGGAAACCAATTCGATTTCAATTCCAATTCTTGGTGCCACAGACATGGCTAACAAAGGTTTTAAAAAAACCAATTCGATTCAATTTCGATACAATTCCAATTCTTGGTACCACATACATGACTATGAGCGGTTTTAAAGCCGATTCCGATTCCGACAAGAGTCGACTCGTTTTGAAAAGTTTGGCTCTCAGCTGTCGAAATGAAAAGTATTTTGACTTTGTTTACTTAAATAAACGCATTTATGTCAATAAAATTAATTTTGTATTATTTTTTAATGTTTTGAGAAAATGTAGATTAGCTCACTTGAACGAATCAAGGCTAATTTTCATTATATATTTTTATTACAAAAACGTCTATTAAAAATCAAAGAGTGGAATGAAAGTAAGGTGTTCTGGATTTAGACAAAACAGAACTTCGAAAAGTTATGTGTTGTCATGTTAGTAATGTAAATTCGAAGATAATTTTATTAATGGATGGCTTAAAATATGTACATAAAATAAGTTGTACAAAATTTTTAAATAAATTAAAAATATTTGTCTTTCAGGAAGATATTGGCAGAACAAAAAAAATAAATTAATAAAATGGATGTTTGAAAACTGATGGTAACTCTACAAAAGTCGAAACTTATTCGTTAGTAGTTCTAGTCCTAAGCATGTACTCAATTACATCAAATCGTTTGACTAGATCATATAGCTCCCATAGGACCAATCGGTCCAAAAACACGTTTTTTATACAAAATTCGATGTGTTTCGTTTGTTTGTAAAGATATTTGAACATAATTTGGCATTCCGATCTTTTTTAAGGTATTTAAGTACTGTGTCAAATTTTATTGAAATCGGTTGACTATATCATATAGCTCCCATAGGAACGATCGGTCAAAAAAAAAATTTTTGCTTAAAAATTTTTCTGTTTTTGGTTTTTTGTGAAGAAATCGGACTTTATTACAAGCTAGTGGTACAGGGTGTACAAAAGTCGTCCGCGCCCGACTTTACGTCCGCCATTTTTTTTTAATGTTTTAGGAAAATTTAAATGTGCTTACTTGAACAAATCAAGGCTAATTTTCATTATATATTTTTGTTACAAAAAATGTCTATTAAAATTGTGTGTAGACGCAAAACCCAAACGAGTATGACTTTTCAAAACAAATCGAAGTTTAGAACAAGCCTGATAAGCTGCAATTTATTTTGAAGTCTTGTCTATTATGCTCATGGAAAACTTTGGATTGTCGAGACATTACTTTTTGCTTTTAAAGGCTAAAAATTGTGCTGCTTGAGATAAGAATCAATCACCTCCAATATTTTGAAAATGCTCTTAGATGCTTTTTCTAACGCTAACAATTGGTAAGAATCAGAAAATTCGCGAATTTTTACGATTTTAAGCAGGGTTTTCGCTTTGTACAGAAAATATGAGTTTAAACCTTCAAAAATGTTCAAAATGCGCTCAAATGCGGGTTTATTTTCATACTCTCTACTTTTATCAGTCGAAAGGTCTTATCGAGTGAAAGCGCACACATGATAACCCTAAAAATGATTCTACAAACGTCTTAAATTCTCAAAATTTTGAGTGCCGTGTATAATAGGGTAGCCGAAGCTTGTTTAGCAGATTTTTAACCGCCTAAAAAGTTTCCTTTTTAACAGGGATCGCAAATAAGAGTTGTGTGGTTAAAAAAAATGAATGGGAAACAAGGGCTTTGGATAAAAGTGCAGCCATTATATCTCACATTTTTAAAAGGACTATCCGAAAAAAGGATAAATTTTTATTCTTAATTTTTATCCAAAAAATCAAGTTTAACTATTATTTTTTGAAAATAAAAATATGAAATAATATTTAAATACAAATTTTTATTTAAAAATTGCAAGATAGCTAAAAATTTACAATTAAATATTATTTCATAATTTTTATTTATAAAGTCAAAATATAAGAATTTTTATGCAATTTTAATGGAAATAATCCAAAAATAATAATTATTTGATAATTTTTATTGTAAAAATTATATTAGTTACGATTCCTGCTTTTCTATATGCAGGCCTATATAATTTCTAGACAATCCGCAGGTCTTTCATACACCCGACATAGGTGAAAAGTCATAATTTTCACTTTTTCCGTTTTTGACTGTATTGTTCTACACAAACTTTCAAAACTTATTTCCAATCAAGCAAATTAGCGTATAAAAAGTCTCATATTTATCTACATAAAAATCTAAAAAAATATAGAATCGGCCTTAATTAACTTGGTAAGCTCTAAAATTGATTAATTAATCTAGTTTTTAAATTTTTAAAGATTCGGGTGTCCCTAACATGCCATGTTAAAGCCGAAAATTAAGTTAAAACTTTTTTTCATAAAATGGGACTCGAGATATTGCGACAAAGCCGTTTTTTAAACTAGAAAAAAAATTAACTTTACTTAAAAGCAAATATTTCTGGTTTTACTGAACTGATTTCGCTCAATAAGATAATTGAATTACCCAGGGGGGCTTAGAAAAAGGAACATGGCTACATAGATTATGGTATTCTAATTATTTTAGTTGGGAGTTTCTTTGCTTTGAAGCTACAAAGCTCATAATAGACTAAGTTAGATTTAATTGCTTAAAATTTTAGCTTTTACAAAAAATAATTTGCTACCTTAGATTTTATTTGCAAGTTACAAGAATTTTTCAGACATGAATTTTGAAATTTATTTTTGGCATTATTAAGAAATAAGGGCACAAAAGCCTTTCAAAAAAAAAAAAATCGCAATTCCTAACACTTTCGTAATACTTAGTAGAGTGCTAGGGGTAGACTAATTCGAAAATTAGTAGTTTAGAAAGTTTTTAAAACAGATTTTATTCGAATTTGGTTTTGCGTGCTTCGGAAAGCGCATTTTTTGTCGGTATTTCCCTTCTTATTTTCGATAACCTTCGTTTACTTCCCTTTTTTTTTCCCATAAATTCGTATGTTGTGTTGGG
Source organism: Chymomyza amoena (assembly GCA_037043745.1). Lineage (NCBI taxonomy): Eukaryota > Metazoa > Arthropoda > Insecta > Diptera > Drosophilidae > Chymomyza > Chymomyza amoena. The sequence goes on along the minus strand of JBAMAX010001927.1, from coordinate 123,597 downwards.
CCAAAATAAATTTTATTTTTTTATTGAAAACGAAAAAACTTAACTGAACACTTTTATTCGGATGCATTTTTGCGTGCTTCGGAAAACGAATTTTTTGTCCACAATTTAATTTTCAATAAATTTCCTTAATATTTCCCTTAACTTTAACTTTCCGCTAAATTCCCATTTTTTGTGGTCTCGAAATTATTTGTATTTGATACAAAACACCTGACATGGTTGCCGGAGCTCTCAACTTTTTAATGCTTTACACTGAAATAAATAACGCATGCTAAAAATAAGTTCGAATGAGCAAAATTTCAAAAATTTCAATCTCGTTAAAAAATCCTTACAAAAAGAATAGAAAGTAGCAATAAAATTCTAAAGGTGCCATTCTAGAATTCTTGAATTTAGTACTAATTTCGTGCAATTTTCGAGTTACTTCATTCCAAATTCTACTTCTTGAATTTAGTACAAATTTCTAGCTATTTTCGAGTTAATTCATTCTAAATTCTACTTCTAGAATTTAGTACGAATTTCTAGCTATTTTCGACTTAATTCATTCTGGATTTCAGGCTATTTTCAAATTAATTCATTCTAAATATCAATATTTCGTACTTAGTAAATAGTATCAGATACTTAATTTCAACAAATCCGTACTTAGCTAGATATCAAGTTGAAAATGTGCCGTTTTACCGATTACTTGGTTATTTTCTCAGTTAAAGCTGTTTACATTTACTTTTCTTTAAAATATTAAATAAATTAAACTTAAATTTTAAAATATCTTGCTAGTACTTTATTATTCTATCTTTCAAATAAAATTACCCAAAACTATAACTTAAGCAAAAATATTTATTGAAACTAAGCAATTCTTAGCTATTTTTATTACAAGTGAAATTGTTTTTGTTTAACTCGGCAACCCTATAGCAATAAAACTCCCATTTAATAAAAAAATTCCCAATAAAGGTGCCATTTTTAAATTAAGTAAGAATTTCTTGCTATTTTTGATCTTATTCATTCTAAATATCAGTATTACGTACTTAGTAGATAGTATTTCAACAAATCTGTACTTGGCTTAGATATCAAGTTCGAAGTGTGCCGTTTTTCGTAATACTTGATTTTTTTCTTAGTTCATTATTTTTACATTCAATTTTCTTTAAAATATTTATACTCCCTTATTATGCTATCTTTAAAATAAAATGACCAAAAAATATTAGATTCGTAACAATATTTATTGAAATTTAGCACTTCTTAGCTATTATTGTTACAAGTGAAATTGCCTTTGTGTAATTCGGCAACCCTATCGCACTTGTGCTCGTTGTCATTCGTTCGGACTCGGCTATCTCCTCTAAAATAAATACTAGAGATCCCCAAGACTAGTCCGGTTCAATTATATACATACTCTATATTTTAACTGATTTTTGATAAATTTCCTAAAAATTTCCAGTAGCTGTTTTTCGTAAAAACTTTAGTCTGGCAATGTTGTGTAGCGCATAAATTTGTCTGCAATATTTTGACATTTCGAAGGGCAAGAGAGTGGCCAAAAAAGCGCCAACAACGTTACAAAAACAATGCTCTCAATGAGAGCGTAGCGCACAAGCTCGTTAACAAATTTCCGAGCGTAGAGAGCGAGTGTAAGAGAGCCGAACATGTGTGTGTGTGTGTGTAAACGACACAGTCAAAATAATAAATTTATACAATGTGAGTGCGTGTGTGTGTAGCAACTGCTTGGAAAAAGTAGCTGAAGCTGACTCAAAGACATGTTGCTACGAAAGAGCATGGGATGGAAATCGTGAATTTCTACGTCATCGCGTCGTCGTCGTCGCGACGCGACGCGTCGTTGCCGTCACAGCGCTGCCCGCCCGTACATGTGACTGTGTCTGTGGGTGTGTGCGTCGACTGCGTGAGTGTGTCTGCGTGTGTGCGTGCATGCTTTCCCCCATACAAATGTGTTGGTAAGTGTGCGAATGTTGCAGCATAGTGTTGTATTGTAGCATACTTTTGCGCCAGCATTTATTTAATTAAATATTTTCTTTGGCATAGAATAATTTCCGGCGCCCAAAAGCAGGCAACAACATTTGGACAATTGAAACAACAGCGGAACTGTCAATTGCCAATACACTTTATATAATAAGTACGCTGTCAATACAAAGCACACACGCACACTCGCACACACACATAGACACAAGTACCCCCACACACACACACACACACACAGACACAACAAAACACACTGGGACATGTGGAGAACACGCGCGCGTTTATAGGCCGTCGGCATGGAAATTCAATTTAACGCAATTTTCACACAATTTTAGTTTTAGTTTTAAAAAAAAATAAAACTCGAACTTAACTTAAAAAAAAACAACATATACATAAGGCAAAAAAATATATTTTATTTAACGATTTTATTATTTAACACACGCGTTTTTTGTCGCTATTTTTTTTTTTGTTTTTTATTCTATTTTATTCTCTTGTTTTTTTGGTATTTTGTAAGATATTTTATGTGATTTTTTGTTTGAGGCGTACCGTTCAATTTTCTATGCGCTTCAAAGTGTTCGAGAACGCACTGAAGTCATGCCTTTGACATTTGCAATGTTTTAACCTCAAAACGAGCTGCCACGACCACAAAACAAGAGAGCGCACACCCCCCCAAAGAGAGCGCACACCACCCATACAAAAACAACCCCTTTTGGAGCTTTTACTCAAGCTTTTGCTGATATTGAACGCTAGAGCGCGCTAGCTGACTGTCTTATACGTAACAGCTGTTTAAAGCTTTAAGCTAGGTTGCTGTCTTGACTTGAAAACAGCTTTAAGCTTTAACGATAGTTTTAGCCCATGTTGGCAACTAACTGTGCAACAGCAGTGAAAGCTGGATCAAAAAAAGAAAAGGAAAGGTGAAAGTTTCAGGTGCTTTCTGGAACAAATGGTGTCACATAGAGGTGAAGACTACAGAAGTCGCTGAACATGTATTTTTTGTCAGTCCAAGATTCTCTGCTGAACGGGAAGAGCTAAGTTTAGGAATTGGGAGGCCATTCATAGTCAAAGACTTGATGGATATACTACTTAGTTCACAAAACAATTGATCTGCTATAAGCAACATGGCAGCAGAGATAATCAAATCCTTGCGTCGCTCTGAACTCCAGCGTAACAATTCAAATTATAGATGAGATTCTAGAAGTGGCTTGAATGCCTTTTCCCCCTCGAGAAGTAATTCTTAGCGGTGGTACCTCGAGAGGGAAGCGAAGAGTAGATGGTAGGTTTAGTGAGTGAGGTAACACAAGTCCCACACTTTTGGCTTTTCAAGCATCCTACACCTATAAAAAAAAAAAAAGATGAAGACGAAGGGGACCCACCAAAGTTAGGAAAGTCCATACAGACGAATCTGTCCGTTCAAATGAACGCATAGATCCCAGAGATGATAAGTTCTGGAGAAACCAAATTTCCAGCTTAAACTTATTCTTATGTCATGGAGCATATTTCATTTTTTTGATATATCCTTCGATGGTTGTATCATATAGCACCTCAACGTGTCCGTTGACTCATAATCCGTGCCTGCTTCATATTATCACCCGTATCCAGCTTAGGATATCCTTTTGTACATCTGTTATCGCTGATGCATTCTATAGGTTAGGTTGATTGGGCTCCTTCTTCTTATGTCCTGTTACTCCTAGTGGAGCCTAGGGCCATCGGGATGGTTTCAGTTATATTGTTATTTCTAAAACAATGGGTTCACACCTTCAAATCTGTAGTGCATGCTGCCAAAGCGGATACCACTTGGAGTAAGAATATTGCTCGGGTTTACTCCTATGTTTATAAAAAAATATGATAGGGAGCAGGGTTCTGAGAGTAAGTTATAAGCTCAAAGTCAGTCCTGACAACTCTTCTCGCAGTGCAGGTCACTTTAAAATAAAATAATCTCCTATTCTGGAGAACAGACGCAGACATTCTGAGTACAGACGCTACGGAGTGGATCACTGCTCCTCGAAGACCTTACCGGCGAGGGTGGCCCTACCAGTAGCTATGCCGGAGTTCTCTTAGAGTCATTGCAGCTACTAAACCCCCTCACCACGTCAAGGTGACGACCCGCGAGAGAGGTTGATTGGGCTCCTCAATCAATAATTGAGATTATCCAGAGACCATCAGGTCCATTGTGACAACCAATTGTGCCAGGTAAGAAGATAGTGTAAAAGTAGAAGGAAAGGAAAGGAAAGAAATAGAGGATGATTATTTGGAGGGTCAAAAAGAGCTGGTGGCCGTTCCTAGTCAGCTAAATCCCTTTCTATAGGTTAGGTTGATTAGGCTGCTCAATTGACCCAGAGACCATCAGGTCCAATGGGATGCCCAATTGTGTAAGGAAAGAAGGAAGCGTGAAAGTGGAATGCAAAGGAGGGGAAAGAGATAGCGAATGATTATTTGGAGGGTCAAAAAGAGCTGGTGGCCATTCCTTGTCAGTTTAGTCCCTTTCTATAGGTTAAGTTGATTAGGCTGCTTAATCAATTATTGAGATAGCCCAGAGACCATGGGGTCCATTGTGATGCCTAGTTGAGTTAAGGAAGAAGAAAGTGCGAAAGTAGGACTGGAGAGAGATAGAGGAAGTTAATTTGGATGGTCGAAAAGAACTGTTGACCATTCCTAGGCAGCTAATTCTCTTTCTATAGGTTATGTTGATTAGGCTGCTTAATCAATAATTGCGATCGTCCAGAAACGAAATCCATTGTGCCTTATTGTGTAAGGAAAGAAAGAAGTGCGAAAGAAGGACTGGAAAGAGATAGAGAAAGATTATTTCGAGGATCCAATAGAGCTGGTGGCCATTCCTAGTCATCCAAGTTCCTTTCGTAGCAGAGTATCCAGGTCCATTCTAAGAAGCGCTGAAAAATCATATAGCCGGTGTTGCTTTGTCTTCATCAAGGACGCCTTACATCCTCCCTCCATTGGGCCTATGGTGCAGTGCCCCTTGCAATACCTAGAACCAGGGCCGTGGAGAGAAAATTCGGACCCGGAAGGGTAAATTTTCCGATTCCTCTACTACACCGTCAGCTTGAATCAGAACAGTACGACAGTAACTACACCGGCCCGCTGAAGGAATTCCGGACCCGGGTAGAGTCCCTCGTCTTTCCCCTCACTCTTATTGGGCCCGCCTAACACTATCCTGGTTCTGTTTTTATGAAGTCGCTGGAGTTCAGAAGTTTGCTTTGGATTATTCCGTGACCAGAGATGCGACAACCGAACGCATTGTCCTAAGCTCGTACCGCTGGAATAACTGACAGAGCTGAATCGTTCCTGGCACACTTATATAGAAATGTTTACTTATCGACTTCCTCGCTACCTAGTTTGCCTTAGAGAGAGATTTCCTACTGCTCTTGAGGACCCCCAAAACCAGAGCAAAGCTGGAGCTTGTTTAAAGCCGGAATGAAAGTTGTTTATTAAAATAAATCACAGCCGTTTTGTTATTTTCAAAATTTCTACAGAGATGTAAACCCGCTTTTGCAGCCACAGTCTTTGCTACTGACTAGGCAGTGTGAACCGCGCATAAGCAGTGTGAACATCGCATAACCACTGCTTGTAACTCTCTAATTTTTTACGCCAAGCTAAATTTCGACACGCTCTGGAACTTAAAATTATATATATCATGTAATCAGTAGCAATCCAGTTGCAAACGTCATTTGACCATGCCGCTGCTTTGGCTTTTACTTTTTCCCTACGCGTTCTTAGCCCTGCTTGAGGCGCAAAAACAAACAGTAGGACTGCCCAATTATGTCCAGCCCAGCAAATACAATCTATGCCTTGTGACGCACTTTAACAAGGAGCATCCCAAAGGTATTTTCAAGGGTCGCGTGCAGATCGCGCTCGTTGTGCTGAAAGAGACGCGCCAGATTACGCTCAATGCCCACGAGCTACAGATCGAACCAAAGATCTCGCTTATACGCTTAAATACCAAGAAGCGCATAACACTAAACCGCATCGCATCCAATCCCAAACTGCAGCAGCTATCGGTATACTTTAACAATAAACTGTTGCTGGGCGAGCACTATACGCTACAAATAGATTTTAGCAGTAAGCTGGGCACCGAACCCACCGGTTACTACCGTCGCAACTATAGGGATAACGAGAATAGAACACGCTGGCTGACGATGACGCACTTTGAGCCCAACCATGCGCGAAAGGTCTTTCCCTGCTTCGATGATCCACAATTCAAGAGTTATTACACAATACAATTAGCGCATCCCAGTGAGATGCAAGCGCTAAGTAATATGCCTGTAGAGAGACGGGAAAAGCAGTAAGTAGTCTAGAGTTATCGATAAATAATCATCATTATGGATATGCAGGGGCAAGTTGAAATATAGGGTTGCCGAATGGGATTAGGACATTATTCCTTGGCATACAGCACTTATCACAATTTAGTACAAAAAAAGGAAAAATCATATACTATACATAATATAAGTCACTCCTGGTCGGAGCATAGGGCGGATTCCGTTTCTGGAGTAAGGGATTTTTTCCGGTCGAATTACTAGCCCAAAGTAACCAACTTTAAGGTCTGCGGAGTGGGCCTTCTCCGGCTTTGTGGTCCGCGGGAGGTATATTATTTTCCACCTATCCCTCATGTCTGGGATACTTTCCCCTATCCACCACCTTGGGAAAGCGACCTCTAGGGATTTCAAGCTCCACCGAGGATTCTAGTATAACCTCATAAAAACTTTCTTCGAATCCAAGATCGCGGGCGACGTCATTTTTACCCAAGTCTAAAAGCTCATTAGACAATGTGACTCACATGGCCGAGGTTAGTCCTTTTCCAGGCTGTTTCCATCTACTACAGTATTAAGTGACTCTGTATGAAGGACCAACCCCACTAAAATTTTAACGTCATATGAAGTTCTCCCACTGGATCATGGACCTTTAGGCCTTAAACCCCAATGCGGTCCCGGTTTTCAATATAGGGGGTCATTGATAAACTACGCGACGCTCCGTGGGTACAGGAAGTCTGGCGAAGCGGGGACATGAGCCTTTCGGCTCAAACCCGTAATGCAGCCCTGGGTCTTAATATAGGGGATCATTCATAAACTACTCGACGCTTCGAGGGGAGAGGGAGTCTGGCGAAGCGAATCAAAACCCTAATGCGGCCCCGGTTTTCAATATAGGGGGTCACTGATAAACTACGCGACGCTTCGTGGGGAGGGGGAGTCTGGCGAGCGGGGACATGAACCTTTCGGCTCAAACCCTAATGCGGCCCCGGTTTTCAATATAGGGGGTCATTCATAAATTACACGACGCTTCGAGGGGAGAGGGAGTCTGGCGAATCGGAGTCATGAACCTTTCGGCCCAAAACCCTAAAGCGGCCCTGGTTTTAAATATAGGGAATCATTTATAAACTAATTGACGCTACAGGAAGGGAGGGGAAGTCTGGCGAAGCATCACGAGACACAAAAATCATATGGAAAATCTTCAATGAGATTCCGTTACTGTGTTACAAAGGGAGGGGTGGATGATCTTTTGTGACGAAAATCATCATCACGGAATTTATAGATGATCCCTACCAGCTTTGGTGTCTTGGGGTTGTGGGAATGGGAACATGACGCTTGGTGTCTGTGAGCACACACATCAGCCTAAGTCCCTTATATTTTAAACTATTCAGGAAGCTCCTAAGCAATACCGTCAATGTAGGAACTGCTAATTATTTCGGAGAACCCCAGCCTTGGTCAACGGAAGAAAACAGCATTAAAAGGGTTCCTCGAAAGCGAGATCGTAAACGTAGTCCGCGAGTCCCCTTAGGTAGGAACTGTTAATTATTTCGGAGTACCCTAGCCTAGGTCGACGGAAGAAAGTTGCACTAAGATGATTCCACGACAACGAGACTGTAGACGTAGGTCGCGAGTCGCTATATAGGGTTCTCATCATATTGGGACTCCCACCTGGTTGTGGGAGCTCCTGGGCCATGACGAAGAAGTCTCCCTTATTGGGAGGCCCAATCCAGATAGCTATGAGCCCACACAATAGTTCCTAAAGCTCGAAAGCCTCTAAGATTATATTAAGATGGTTCTACGACAACGAGACTGTACACGTAGGCCGCATATCGCTATATAGGGTTCTCCTCGTATTAGCGCTCCCTCTGGATGTGGGAATTCCTGGGTCATGACGAGGAAGTCTCCCTTAGTGGAAGGCCCAACCCGTACGATCCTAGAAGCCCACACAATCGTACCTAAATCTCGCAAGACTCTAATAATTCACTCCAACTCCCTTTTTTACAGCTTAAAAATACGCAACTATGTATGGACATATTTCGAGGAGTCCATATTGATGCCCTCCTATCTGGTGGGTTTCACCCTAAACCGTTTTTTCAATCACACTCACAAACGTGTCAAGTTGCCGGCACTTACGACCTGGATGCAAAGGGGTGCGGCTGAACGGAGCCAGTATGCCATTACAATCTCATCCAAACTGTTCGACTACTATGCAGAGCTGTTCGCTTATGACTATCCCTTGCCCAAGATCGATCAGCTGATCGTGCCAGATGTTGCCTATGTTGGCAACTCAGTCTGGGGTCTCATCTGTCATAAGGAGAGCGCCTTTGTCTATGATGCCAAATATTCGACGCTTGAGACCAAACAAAAGCTGGCCCATAACTTGGCCATAGAGTATGTGCAGCAGTGGTTTGGCATACTGGTCTCCAGCATGGACTGGCGTGAGGATTGGCTTAAGACTGGCATAGCCAGCTATCTGGCCGGTTTTGGTGTGGATGAAATCGAACCAGCTTGGCGTTATCATGAACAATATATGCTGCAGCAAATGTTTGATATGATGCAGCAGGACTCGCGTCTAAATATCAATGTTCTGGACAATATCAACAATGAGGCGTATACCAAGTGGCATGAGCTGGAGCTGTTCTCGCAAAGAAAATCTGCCGTGTTTTTGCGCATGCTGCATCATGTGCTGGGCAGCAAAGTGTTTCGGAAATCACTACGGAAATACTTGATGGAAAACGCACATGATACGGCCAGTCCACAAGCGCTTTGGAGCATCTTTCAAAACGAATCAAAGAAGGAATTGGCCGTACGAGAGGATATTGATATAATGCGTTTTATAGAATCCTGGTCACAGCAGCCAGGATTTCCGCTTGTGAATGTCACACGTAACTATCAGCAAAATGAGGCTGTGCTCACACAGACGCGTTTTCTACGTACGGCAAGGAGTGAGACTAAGATGGAAAAATCCAAGCAGCCCTGTTGGTGGTTGCCCATCAGCTATACTAACAAAAAGGAAGCAGACTTTGCACACTCCATGCCCAAGGAATGGTTCAAGTGTGTGACGAAAAGCTTGCATAATAATGAGCTGCGCATTAAATCCTTAGCGTCGCCAGAGGACTGGGTGATCTTTAATATACGCCTAGAGGCACCATGTAGAGTGAATTATGATGCGCAAAACTGGCTGCTAATTAAGCAAGCGCTGGATAAGGACGAGTTGAGCAGCATTGACAGGCTAAATCGCGCACAGATTGTGGATGATGCGCTGAATCTGGCTTGGAGTGGCATCCTATCATATAAAACAGCATTCTCCATGCTGCAGTTTCTGCGGCGTGAGCAGGAGTATGTGGTCTGGCGGGCAGCACTGCAGAATCTTGATCGGATTGACAATCTGCTTAAGCGTACCTCAGCCCAAAGTGAATTTACGGTGGGTATAAGTAATTACTTAAACAACTAATTCCAAGCTTGTTCCTAGTAGTCAGTTTTCCTGGAGTATTCACGTCTCCCTAGCACTTAAAATGATCCTTTATTTTAGTAGGTCCGATATTGTTAGACTATTACGAATCCTTAACTATTAAAACTGCAGCTTCTTATCATCAAACAGCAAGCATCAGGACTGGGAAATGATTAGCTCCTTTCGGTAACATTTTCATCTAATTTTAAAAATAAAAATCTTTTGTTTGACTTATAGACCGAACTGCTCGTGGGGCTTCCGGGATTTCACCCTGGAGCCCAAAGACATCCCCTCTAATTTTTCCTCTCGGTGCATCTGCACTGCGGTCTTGGGGAAGGGTTCATTACTCCGAAGTGTATATACAAAGACAGGACTGCTCGTGGAACTTCCGGGAGTTGACCCTGGAGCCCAAAGAAATTTAAATATGCACAGTAGCACAGAACATCCCCCTTGAGTTTTACTCTCGGTGCAGTCGCACTGGGGTCTTGGGGAAGGGTTCATTACTTCGAAGTATATATATCACAGCTCGCTCACAAGAAACTTTCAATTCATTTTCCCAACATTGGGAGGAAAGGTCAGGACCCGAAATCCCCCCTCTGAGTGATATGTATCCCCCACTGATTTGCACCCTTACACTACCCCGCTCAATGGCACTCCCAAAACTCTTAGCCCCCGATTTACAACATATTAATGTCCACTAATCCCTTCCAGAACTACATGAGACATATAAGAGCTCGCCAAAGATTTTCAACCCATTTTTCCAACTTGGGATGGATAGTTCGGACTCTATGCACAGTAACTCACCTAATTTTTCCTCTCGGTACAACTGCATTGGGATCTAGGAAGAGGGTTCTTCACTTCAAAATTTGTATATTTCAAAGATTGCCTAAGACTTTTAACCCATTTTCCCAACATTGTGAGGGAGGGTCAGGACCCGGAAACCCCTCTCTGATTGGTGTGTATCCACCACTGAACCGCACACTTATACTACCCCGCTCAATGGCGCTCCCACAACTCTTTACAACATATTAATACCCACTAATCCCTTCCAGAACTATATGAGACAGCTGCTCCAGCCCAAGTTCGACGAGTTCTATCCTGCCTACATTCAAACCAAATCGCCGACAAGCAAAGCCACCCCACTGATGCGCATAGTGCTGCAGCTGGCCTGCATCTACGAAGTGGAATCCTGTATAGAAATGGCCCGAGAACGTTTTGCCATCTTGGATGTGTTAAATAATACCATACATGTGGATATACGTGAAGCCATCTATTGCACGAGCATACGCCTGGGAATAGAGGATGACTGGTTGTTGGTTAGGAAACTCTATCAAAGGTCACACATGCCGGGTGAGCAGATTTATTTGCTCACTGCTTTGGCCTGCAGTCGTGAATCCTGGGCGCTGGAGAAGGTGCTCCGCTGGGCTTTTAGCGGCAAGCAATTGCGTCTGGAGCGTGCGCAGCGCACATTTAAAGCCGTGGTTCGCAATCCTGTCGGACTTTTAATTGCCCAGAACTATTTGGAGAGCCATATAGAAAGCATAATCAAATTGTGAGTAGTAGCGTACACAGTAAGAAAAATATGAGTTAGTTTGCAAAATTTTTTTTGGAACAGCTGCAACAATTCGACGGTAGTGCTGGGGCGTATTATACATCCATTACTAGGGGAGTTTTCAAGTGAGGAGGACATAAAGTTTCTACGTACACTCTTTCAAAAACACCTCAAGGAGATTCCCGGCGTGGAGATAACGCTTAAACGCTCAGTGGAGATGGTACAGGATAATATACACTGGCGGAAATATTTTTACGACGATGTTTTAGATGCTTTAAGCTAAATTAATTTGCTAAAGCTTTGAAAAAAATGTTTCCCATGTACCTTTGGTACAATAATTTCTATACGGCAGTAAAAGCTCCATAATTTAAGACACCCCAAAGCAGGAAGTCTAACTTAATTTTCCTAACCTCACTTAATTTTTGATTTCAATGATTCCAAACCCTTCAAAATACGTCAGTTTTAATTATTACGCGAGTGTGAAATAAACTTCTGTCAAAACGTATTTTTTACGGCCCACTGATTTTGATAATAAAATTCCCATTGTTTGAAAGCGTTCTTTGGCTGTAAATCTATGCAGGATTAAATGATGAATCATTCCAAAAACTAACCCTTTTGGAATTATTATTGTAGTTATGGGACAATGAAATCGGAACGGGAATTCCCAATAATTTGCAGTGGGAACTATTGGGTAAGTTTTAAGTTAATATGTTGAGAGGTGTGGGAGAAACACGGCAAATCGATTGCTGGGGTTTATGGGGTCAGCATTGATAAAATTTGGATGTAGATTTGTCAATTAGAGCCACATGAATAAGATTTATAAAAATTATGATTCGAGGTGACTTGCAACCATAATTAGGTAGAGTCAAATATTGACGCAGTTTATAGGCAAGGGAGGTGAAATTTGTATATTTTTATACCCTATACCGTGTGGTACAAAGGGTATATTAAGTTTGTGCAGGCCGAAAATGTATGTAACATATAAAAGGAGTCGTCGGAGACACCCCAAAGTTACCTAAAATATGATCAGGGTGAATAGAGAAGTCGATAAAGCCATGTCCGTCTGTCTAGATCTCAGAGATGGTAAGAGCTAGAGTAACTAAACTTTCACATTAGATCCCATATTATTCCATATGAGACAAATTTATTTTATTTTTTTGATATCGGGATTAAATTATATAGCTCCCATAGGGGTGTTTGAGACGACCTCGAAAAAAAATTAAAGTTTTAGATGCATAATTCGTTTGTTTATAAAGATATCGTAACCAAATTTGGCATTCGAAATTTTTATAGTTCCCAAGCACTGTACCAAATTTGATCAAAATCGGTTGACTATATCATATAGCTCCCTTAGGACCGATCGGCCAAAATAATTTTTTTAAATCAAAATTCAATATATTTCGTTTTTTAATAAAGATATCGTAACTAGATTTGGCGTTTGGAAATTTTTAGACCACTTAAGCAATGTGCCAAATTTGAACAAAATCGGTTGACTATATCATATAGCTCCCATAGGTCCGATCTTCAAAAAATCGATTTTTTAACAAAATTTGTTGTGTTTCGTTTGTTTGTTAAGATATTGGGACCAAATTTGACATTCGTGAGTATTTCATGGTTCTAAGCACTGTACCAAATTTAATCAAAATCGGTTGACTAGATCATATAACTCCCATAGGACCAATCGGTCCAAAAACGCGTTTTTTATACAAAGTTCAATGTGTTTCGTTTGTTTGTAAAGATATTTGAACTAAATTCGGTATTTTTTAAAGTATTTAAGAACTGTGTCAAATTTTATTGAAATCGGTTGACTATATCATATAGCTCCCATAGGAACGATCGGTCAAAAAAAAAATTTTTGCTTAAAAATTCTTCTGTTTTTGGTTTTTTGTGAAGGAACCGGATTTTATTGCAAGCTAGTGGTACAGGGTATCCTAAAGTCGTCCGCGCCCGACCTTACGTACGCCATTTTTGACTATGACTTTTGCTGTATTTCCCCGATTTTGTTAATTTTTGACACACATGGAGCCATAAGGCATCACTCTATTAAATTTCAGATAGAAATAATACACGGTGTTGCCAAAAACCGCGAAAATCTACTGCGAGGGATCGGGAAAAGATATTGACATGATTCCAGAAACTTCATCTTCTAAGGAAATATGCGCACCAGCTGGTAAAGTTTGGCGTCTCTAGCTCTTCTAGACTCCAAAATCTGGGAGTTCATGCGAACGGACAGAGAGACGGACTTGTTTCAATCGCTACCCGAGGTTATGATAAGCATTTTGGTATAAAGGACTTGGGATCTGCCACGCCTCCTTCTGACCGTTACATACATTGCACAAATCTAGTATACCCTTTGTACCTATTAAGTCAAATAACTTTTTCAGTAGACTTCTAAAAAGTTCTTAAAATCAGTTTTTTACAATTTCGTTGGCATCTTTTATGCTCAATTTTGACACTTCTAACTTTATTTTATTTTTATTTCTTGCAAAAAAAACTTGTCCCTAACTAGCTAAATATTCATCCTACCATCAAAATCCGTTAAAGGCAAGCGCACTTATCGATAACCAAATTTATTTCTATTTAAACTTGCGCAATTAAAACATTTATTACCTTATTTTATTTAAAATAAATATATTTATAAGTAAATATCATTTATTTTTTTAAATCTCTGTTTTGCCTAAAAATATTTGGCAACATTTATTTCATTATGCTGTTTATTAACCATAACTAGTACTTGCTAACAGCGAGTGCGTCACAGCAACGAGTGTTTGATTTTGTTTTCACAACAGCTTCGTGGACGCAGCATAAGGCGCCCACACACACAGACAACGTCATTGAAGGATTGAAAAAAAAAAACCCACTCACACGTTATAGTTCAACCCTCAGCAACAACGCAGCACAACTACAACAATAATAAAGCAAAAAAAAAAAGAAGTAACAACAACAAAGAAAAAAAAAGCGCAGCATAGCACAAGGGGCGCCAAAAGCAACGAGCTCTCTGCCACTGCTGTCTACTGTATCCTTCAAGAGCACAAGAGCGTAAGAATTCTAACGCAGGCGCCACGCCGCCCAGAGCCGCTGCTGCTCTCTCGCCGCTGGCAGTACAACACCGTTAGCAGCATACCTACCCCCACTCGCTCACGCACACGCTGACAAAGCCGACAGAAAACACAACAAACCGTAAAGCATTCGCCCAGCGTTAGCGTCAACAGCGCAGCTAGCAGCGACGTTGGCGCACTATTGGAATGGCCACAGCGCGTGTGTGTGTGTGGAGGGTGGCAGACGGACGGACGTCGCAGCAGCGGCAGCTTTCTACCACTACATAAACAAAACTACAAATTTATGACCATCGCACTGGGGTTGGGAGCTCTTCTCATATTGTTGTTGTTGGCAGCTGAGCGTCGCAGTTTTTCGGCTTGCTCTCTGCTCGCTCTCTACGCTCTTCTCATCTACAACCTACGCTGCTTCTACTGCTATTTTTGCTTGATTCTATTTTCCTTTTTTTTTTCGTTTTGTTCTTCCTGCTTTTTTTTGGGGGTGGTCCCGCATTCGCTTTTGTGGAGCGCCAATGCGCGGCTCTGTTTCTTCTTGCAGTTCGTTAGCTGGGCGCACATTGAGTTTTATGCTGACTGTGACAGCAGAAATAACGACAAAAAGGACGACGACGAGGAGGACGATAACAGCATAACAGCGACTATGGCGCTGGCAAGGATGACTGGGACTACTGCTGAGTATAGCTATATAGCTGCTGGCATTGAGCATACACTGAGCGAAAAAGGGAAGCGAGTTGGCGTTGAGTACTTGGTTGCGAGATGTCAGAGAAAATTAAAGCTTACAATATCCTAACAAAAAATAATATTATAATTACAATAGTGGACAAAAGTATTTTGACATAAGTAATAAAAAAATGAATTTTGCAATTTCTTTTGGTTTATTGATTATATAGCTTTAACATTTTTTTTAGGATAATAAAATATTCGCCTCGAAACGCTTTATTATTTTTAATTCTATAGGTTAGGAAAATAAAACGATTTCTCCTAAATGACCACTATTAAAAGTATTTTCACAATACAAAATAATATGACAGATTAAGGAAAAACGTTTAAAGTTTAGATGTAATAAAATTAATAATAAATGGTAAACCAACCTTTGACGTCAGAGACCTTTTGCAAAAATTCAGGAATTGATTTTACTATTTTTTTCTGTTCTTCCTATAAATTATCCTTCTAACTCCTTTTTTCTTTAACAATTGTCTTTTCTGGCGAAACAGATCAATTTAGACATTGTTTTATTTTTTGATAAGATCCAAGCATAAAGGTAGCCAATTGTATTGACTTCTGTCAAAAAATTTGAAAACATGGGCATTATGGCATGAAGCATTATCCTGTATCATAAAAAAGGATAAAGTGAAAGCCCGATCATTTAGGATGTGTAGATATTTATCTTTATTCATTGGACTATCAGTTGGTACTAAGTCATCCATGTAAAAGTACCTCAAACATACTGATAAGATAACACAGGTCTACAAGTACAGGGGTCATGTGAGTTGTTGGAAAGCTAAGGGTTATTTCCGAAGTAATTTGGTGCGTAGAATCCGAATCCGGCGTCAGAACTGGCCCATCACGTCAGGATTTTGAGATATTTGAGGTTATGTACCCAAAAAATGGCGTTTTTTCCTACATTTGAGGTTATCTCAAATATCTCAAAATCCTGACGTGACGGGCCAGTTCTGACGCCGGATTCGGATTCTACGCACCAAATTACTTCGGAAATGACTCTTAGCTTTCCAACAACTGAACCATGTTCACCTGTGTAATGAGCCTCCACCATGAGTTACACTTACCCATATAAGTATTGGTTTTTCCAAACCATTCTTTAATTACCTACAATAAACTTAATTTTTAGCTCTCAGATATTCAAATGAACTATAATTTGTCTTCCCGAAACTATCGAGCATTGTTTTTATATTATCTAACAAATGTTCACATTTTAAACCTATTTTTGGATAAAAATTAAAGGATTCTACGAGCTACAAAGGTAAAAAAAACTTTTTTCTATTAATTAATGTTTTAAGCTATTTTTTTAATATAATTGATAAAGCTTTTGGTACAATTAAGGGAACTTTCTAAAATTTCCTTAGCTTAGTGCATCGCTCTACTTTTGCATGTTCTTCCCGAATTGGCTCTATTGTTTATAGAATTAGTTTTATTTTTCCTCACAATATTTTGTGACTATTTCATTTCGAACAAATGGACCGAATCCAGGTATTTTGCCGATTATAAAAAAATCAAAGGGCAAGAAAATTGGTTATTATCTTTAAAAATAAATAAAAACAACGTTTAAAGTTGCCACACCCTGTTTTATCTTACAGGAATCAAAAAAACTGCAATTGATCGCAATGTCAAAATACTTTAGTCCATCCAAAAAATTATCGTCTTACATTAAAAAAATATATAAAAAAAATTCAAATCTTTATCTTAGGAGCCGAAAAGTAGCGTAAAAAAATGTTTCGCCCATTGTTGAAAAATATTTTCAAAATGGCAATGAGCAGGATTAACCCTCTCACAATTCATATATTTTTTAGAACTTGAACTCTTTAAGCAAAGCCAAAGAACATTGCCTCGGTAAATTTGTTCATTTGTTTGGAAAGTCTTCGAAGATTTGTTTAACAGTGATCGCACGAAAAAAAAATACTTTCCGTTCACACCCTATAAATAGTTTACAATATTTTCATTATTTATCCCTTATTATTTTAAGCCTTTAAGCACATCTATTTCTACCGATATTTGTCCCCCGCATACACAAAAAACTACACCCAACTTTATTTATTTTAAACTTCAACTCTAACACAAATTTCTCCCAGTGTAGCCACGCGCGTTGAGTAAATTGCGAATGAGCCACAGCAGGCATAAAGGACCATGGAGATTCCATGCATACACATACACATAAGTATGCGTGTGTGTTTATACGCCTCTGTACATTTGTGCATGTTGTGTGTGTGTGTGTGTGTGGATAGAAATAGCAGCGACTGCGCTATCAAGTACCGTTACCGTTGCCGTTGCCATTGTCGCTGCCGTCGTCATCTCAATTCGCGTGCACACACACACACACACACACGCACGCAAGCAAACACATACGACGCACACATAGAAACAAGCGATAAAGCGTTGTTGGCGGCTTTCCGCGTCAGAAGCAGCGACAGGACGACAACGAGCCAACGACGATTCGACGACGACTTGGCCGAGTGCATGTGTGTGTGTGTGTGTAAGTGTATGCGACTCTTCTGTATGCTATGTTCACACTGCGGCACACACTGAGCCAAGACTTGTTTACATTGCTGAGTGAAATAGCTTCCCGGCTTTTTGGGCGTTCATTCGAAGAAAATGCTTTGTTGGAACTTGGCATGTTTTTTAAATAGTAAATAAAGTTCATAATAAATAATGCAGAAGTAATGGGTAAAATAGAACAAATTGATGGCTTAAAGCCTACAATTTCTTTTTCAGTATAAACAAAATTAAAAGAAAAATGCAAATTGTAGGCCTTCAAAATAATGTAGGGCCTTAGACAATTATTTAAACATAATATGAATTCTATAGAATTAGTGAGAAAATAAAATTAAATTTTGTAAAATGTGATTTATATTTCAGTATCAAAAGAATAAAAAGAAAAGTTCAACTTGATTGAAGGCTACAAAATAATATTGTGCTTAACACCACTGCATAAAAATAACATAAATTCTATAGAATTTAGCGATAAAATGACATGCAATGTTTTTAAATAAGTGTCAGTTTCTCATAATTAAGCGTTATTTCCAAGGAAAAATTTTAATATAATTATTTATAATAATAAATTCGAACTTCGACGTTATTGTTAATAAAAATATTTTCATTTACGTTTAATAAGTGCATTATGAATAAATATTGTTTGCATATAGAAAATTTAGGCGAATAAAATATTTCAGTTATGTGTAAAGCAAATCACCTGAACAGAATCTCAAAACTACTGCATTCGAAAGTCACAATGCCGCCTAAAAAGTTGTAATTAAAAAATAATATATATTTTTCCAAATATTAAAGTATATAAGATACATTCGTGGCTGGATATAGTGAACACCCGGTATAGTGAACACCTCGATATAGTGAACATCTAAATTTTTATATAGAATACAAAATTTAGTAAACAAAAGAACATCTCTAAATAGTGAAAAAATTATGAAAGCATTTTCACGTGGTACAGGGTGCGCCATTTGAATGTGGTCGATGGAAATATTGAATAACTTTGACAGATTTCAACCGATTGACGTCGTCGAACACATTTTGGAAAGGTTATTGCATTACAATTTTAACCATGAATCGATTCACGCCCAAAGAACGCGCGGAAATAGTGACAATGTTCATTAAATGTAATCGTTCAGTTGTTGCAACACAGCGTGCGTATCGTCAAAAGACACTATTCGTCGCTTAGCTTCAAATTTCGAGAATCACGGGTCTGTAGCGGACCGTCCACATTCAAATCAACCACGTCCTCGACGATCAAATGAAAATATAGAAGCTGTTCAACGGAGTGTTGCAGAGAATCCTTCTGTCTCGTAATGCCGCCGGTCTCAGCAACTAAACATCAGTGGAACTACTTTGAGGAGGATTCTGAAAGATGATCTGGATATGTTTCCATATAAAGTGCAGTTAACCCAAAGATTATTGGAAACAGACAATCCGCGACGCGTGGCTTACGCCAATAATGTTATTCGAGTGAGTGAATCGGAGCCCGATTTTTGGGAGCGAATTTTAATGACTGATGAGGCCCATTTCACGCTATCTGGCACTGTAAATAAACAAAACTGTCGCATTTGGGGGAAAGAAAATCCTCATACTATCCATCAAACTCCACTGCATGATCAGAAAGTGACTGTTTGGGCCGGTGTCTGCTCAAAAACCATCATCGGTCCGTTCTTCTTCAGAGTTGGGGAAACTGTCAATGGGGATCGGTATCGATGGATGTTGGCAACTCTGTTTTACCAGAAATGCGTGAAAAAGGTCTTAAAGGCTTTTGGTTTCAACAAGACGGCGCGACATGTCACACCGCGAAACCAACGATGAACTTCTTGCGTCAAAAGTTCCAAGGACGTGTGGTATTGAAAGGGTTGATATTGACTGGCCACCGAGATGGCCCGATTTAACGGCACCGGACTTTTTTTTGTGGGGATTTTTAAAAAGCAAAGTGTATGCCAACAAACCGAAGACTTTAGACGAGCTTAAGGACAATATTCGAGCCGAAATCACTGCGATATCACCCGAGATGCTGCCAAATGTCATGGAAAATGCCAGAAAAAGAGCTGAATTTTGTATCCGCAATAAAGGAGGTCATTTGATTGACGTTGTTTTTGGCAACTGAATGGAAAAAATTGTAAAGCTTCTAATTTTATAAAAATAAATAGTTTTTCAAAATCGATTGAGAATTGTTCAAGTTATTCAATATTTCCATCGACCACATTCAAATGGCGCACCCTGTATAATTTTTGACAAGACCAAGTTATATTATTGTCTTGTGTGAGCGGTTAATATTTAAAAATAAAATAGTAAAGTATTAAAAGATTGAGAAAGATTTGTGTTTGACAACCCAGAGCCCTTATATTAGCAAAAAAAAATTAAATAAAAAACAACCCATTTTTTTTTTATTCAATGCTTTGATTTCAAATTAGTATCATATCATTGTAGTGGTTTTTCAAATCTATTTACTTTCCCATCTACAATCGCAGCCAATCATTATCGCAATTTAACAGTGCACAATACATCGGTTTAAAATTGATATCGAATCTTAAACGTAGTTTTTAAGTCGTATACTCAGTTCCTTAAAAAGTATCGAACCGTTTTTTTTATTTTTAATACCCTGCGGCACATCTGAATCTTATGTCCAAGGTGCTACGTATGAATTTGTAGTTCCAAAAATTTCAACATCATTCCAACATATTGCTTGTTCTTTTATGGAACTAGCACACATTGTAAAATGTGCTGCAATAAATAGATAACAAAAACGTACAAGGGTTAAAAAGAGTTATATTTTAATTTTAAAAAATTTTTTTAATACATTTTCATAATGTGCTAATTTTACGTATCAGCCTGTCAATATGACAGCAAGATGTTAGATTTTAAAAAGATTTAGATATTGTCAGTGTGAACACCTTTTTCACATCTTCAAAAAATCCTATGCACTCCTCTCAGATGTGCGCAGTGTAAAAAGCCTATAAAATACTCAATACTTCGTTTCTTTATTCGTATCGATACATTATCGTGATTTTAAAAGTACTTACTTTATAGCGCGCATCCCTGGTTTTTATTACTACGAATATTTTACTGTGACGTTTTGTAAGTTAGTTCGCAAAAAATTGTGCCGTGTTGTGAAGTTCGTCTCTCTTACTCCGTTTCGCAGTGTAAACGCAGCATTTGCTGTTTGGTGGCGCTAACTGAAACTTTTTCGCACTCCTACACACACACACACGCGCGCACACACACAAAGCTACTGCGACGGCAGCGACAACGACGACGACGACGACGTCAACGACGACGTCGACTTTGTCTACGAGGACGAGGACGTACACATAAATAAAAAGTTTTTCATTCCGTCGCGACCAGCGAGTAACGGCATATGAAAGCTGCGGAGAGCAACGGTCAACATACAGCTAGCTAACGGCGGACGGACTCGAGAATAAAAAGGAACATCCAACAATTCCAATAGTTCAGAGCACATATTTTATTTTTTCTTTTTGTTTTTTTTGTTATCGTTGTGGTTATTGCAATAACAAATAATTATTGCAAGCAGTGTATATAATAAAAATAACAAAAAAAAATAAGAAATAAGCAAAACAAAAAGCAAAAAGCTAACAAAAAAACGCAGAACAAAAAGTGTAACAACAACAACAACAAACGCAACTTTTTTTTTGATAAATTATTTTTGAGTGCAGCAAAAAAAAAAGAAAATTTTCTGCAAAAACGCAGTAAGTGTTGAAAAAATAAAAAGCAGACAAATAGAAAAAGCAAAAGAAAAACGAAAGAAAAGTGTAGAAAATAAGGCAAAAAATGCAACGGCAAAATTTTTGGCGAATGGCGCAGGCGGCGACAACGAAAAAAAAAAAAAAAACAGTGAGGGCGAGGCGTCTAGCCCCCCACTGACACACACACAGGCATACACACACGCACACACACACGCACAACAGCCAAAGGAAAATGCCCAAAAAGGAGCAACAACAAATAACATAGCATGAAGCGCACAAAGCAACTGAGCAAAAGAGAAAGTTTCATCAAGCGAGTTGCTTTTTTGTTATTGTTGAAATATAATACAAAAATAATTCTAGTTTTTATTTTTGTCAGCGTGTGCGTGGGTGTATGTGTGTAGGTGTGTGTGTGTGCGTTGGCGTATGGCAAAGGCATTTTTTCACAAACAGCCCAAAAACAACAACAATAGTTGCAACATTCGTTTTATACCCTTGAAGTGCAATTTTCCTAGGTGGGCGGGGGGCAGCGCGTGTCGTCCCCACTCACATTGGGCGTAGCAGCTGCATCTAAAATGGCAGCATGTTGTTGCATATGTGTGCGTGTGCGTGTGCGTGGGTGTGTGTGTGTGTGCGTTTTTGTGTCTCTTTTGCGTCTAATATTTAAGCTGCGAACTAGTAAACAACAATAAAACACAGCGCAAATACATTTATATAAAAAAAAAAACCCTCTCCCAGAGTTGCCACATGCCAAAACTCGTGGGCACAGACACACACACACACACACTGACGCACATATGTAGACCCACTCAAAGGCTCGCGCTCATAGACACAACAACAACATATTGCCGTTAAAGGCAGCCCAACGAGTAACGGCACTAGGCAGCAGTGTTGCCAAAAATTCAAATTTTTTTGTCAAGTCTCATATCGGCAAGCGGGAATTTTTGGTTTTTTTTTTAAGAATATGTTAAATATTTTAAAGTAAACAAAAATTAATCGTAATTTAAATTTGGAAGGGGGAATTTATGGTTTTTTTTTATGAATTTTTTAAACAAATGAATCTTAATTTGGAAGCGGGCATTATTAGTTTCTTTTTTTTAAGAATATGTTAAGCATTTTGAATAAAGGAAGGGGGAATTATTGGATTCTTTTTTTTTAAGAATATGTTAAACATTTTAAATCGTTGGTTTCTTTTTTTTAAGAATTTCTTCAATATTTTAAAGTAAATAAATAATTAAAATAATAAAGTAATAATAATTAATAATTAATTCGTATTTGCCTAAAACAGGACATCTAAAAGCAATTTTCTTTGTATTTTTTATTCCTTAAATTAAAAATAAAATACTAAATTGATCTCAGGCTTTTTTTTAGAATTTGTTTAAAATTTTTTGGCTTTTGGTAACTTAAATAAACAAAAATTAATTTAAATTTAAATTTGGATTTGGATTTGACTAAAAATAGACAGTTTCAGTTTAGAAGCCGTTTTCTTAGAATTTTTCGTTCCTTAAAATAAGAAAGAAAGTACTAAATCGATCTCAGGCTTTTTTTTAGAAATTGTTAAATATTTTTTCATTTTTTATTCATTTCATTTTTATTTATTTAAATATTAATTAAAATACAAAAATAATATTAAAACTTATAAACAAAAGGGCGACGAGTAGTTAGACCTTAGACCGATTTATTAAACTAAAATTATTTAAGTAAACAAAAATTAATCTTAATTTCAATTTGCTTTTGCCTAAAACAAGACAGTTTCGAACTTGAAGCAGTTTTCTTAGTATCTTTCGTTCTTTTAATTATAAAGAAAATGCTACATCGGTACCAGCATTAGAAATCAGGCTCAGGCTTTTTAAAAGTTATCTTCGTAAATTAAGAATTTCTTGGCTATCTATAACCGAAAGAAATTAAAAAAAAAAAAATGGAAAATGTTTAAATAAATCATTTCAAATTAGTTTTATTAGTTGCTTTCGTTAAGTTCAAAAAGAAAATACTAAATCGGTCTCAGCATTAGAAATCAGGCTCAGGCTTTTTAAGAGCTTTCTTTGTAAATTAAGAACTTCTTAGCTATTTTTAATGAAGAGAAATTTAAGAAAAAATATAAAAGGGTTAATTAAATCGTTTCAAATTAGTTTTCTTCGTATTTTTTGTTCCTTAAATTAAAAAGAAAATACTAAATCGGTCTCTGCATCAGAAATCAGGTTCAGGCATTTTAAAAGCTTCCTTCATAAATTAGGAATTTCTTAGCTGTCTGTAATCAAAAGAAATTAAAAAAAAATGGAAAAGGTTTACATAAATAATTTCAAATTAGTTTTCTTAGTAGTTTTCGTTCCATAAATAAAAAAGAAAAGAATAAATCGGTCCCAGAATTAGAACTCAATATTTTATCACTACTTTTAAGCGGTTTCTTCGTAAATTAAGAATTTCAAAGCTATCTTTAATCAAGAGAAATTTAAAAAAAATTATAAAATGTTTAAATAAATCATTTCAAATTAGTTTTATTAGTTGTTTTCGTTCCTTAAATCAAAAAGAAAATACTAAATCGGTCTCAGCATTAGAAATCAGGCTCAGATTTTTTAAGAGCTTTCTTCGTAAATTGAGAATTTCTTAGCTGTCTATAATCAAGAGAAATTAAAAAAAAAAAATAGAAAAGGTTGAATTAAATCATTTCAAATTAGTTTTCTTCATATTTTTTGTTCCTTAAATCAAAAAGAAAATACTAAATCGATCGTAGCTCAGGCTTTTTAAGAGCTTCCTTCATAAATTAAGAACTTCTTAGCTGTCTATAATCAAGAAAAATTAAAAAAAAAATAAGAAAAGGTTTAAAAAATACCTTACAATAACGTACTTTTTCCCTATAATCCATAATTTGAAAAGTTTCTTTCAATATAAGCTTTCTATAATCTGTCTTTGAAAAAATTGCAATTAATCAACGAGTTATCGATAATTTATACCAAAACCAAACTTTTCTTTTAAAAGTTATAAATCATTAAAAAATATTGATATATATTTACTTTTAATAAAATACGAAGCGAGCATGAAAATTTGTTCATACTTGATGGAGGTGCTATAAAATATTAAGATTCTAAATTTGGTTTCTAAAATTTCAACTGAGTTATGGATAACTGAATATATGTAAAAAAAAATTAAATTAAAAATTTAAAAAACCCCCGATCTTAAGTAATTTTCATTTAAAAAGTAAAAAATAATAAAAGAAACTTAATGTTAAAGTACTTAAGAATCTATTAGTAATTCTAAAAAAAATACGTCGCGTTGGGGGACACGCGAGGGCAGACGTCGTTGACGGTCGTATCTTACATGCAAATTTTTTGAAGTAATTCTATGAAAGTTTTTGAAGTATTTTCTTAATTTTGTTGCTTAATTAGACTATTTGTATTTAAATTGTTAGGAGCGGTCCCCCAACGCGACGTATTTTTTTTAGAATTATTAATAGATTCTTAAGTACTTTAACATTAAGTTTCTTTTATTATTTTTTACTTTTTAAATGAAAATTACTTAAGTTCGGGGGTTTTTTAAATTTTTAATCTAATTTTTTATTTCATACTTTTTATAGGTACGTTAGGTTAAGTTAGACTTTAGTATATTATAATGTACTTACTATAATTTAGATTCTTGTTAAGGTATAGATTACATTTAAGGTCAAGCTCGTTTGCTTTTTTTTACGCATTCTCCCCACTTTCACTCCCCACAACTTTTAAACGGCTCGACCGATTTTCATCAAACATGTCTAGGAACAATCGCACATAAGTCACCTTTAATACAAAAAAAAAACTAAATTGAAATCACTGCATGCGTTCGGGAGTTATGATGCCACAGACAGACAGACAGACAGACAGACAAATTTTAAGCCAATCGGACAAAGTTGATGTTTTTAACTTCAAATGGCCATAACTTCTAAACGAGAAGAGATAGAGCAAAAATAATAATAAGATTCGAATCAGTGACGTCGTCCGTTACAATAGGACCAAATTTTAAGCCAATCGGACAAAGTTGATGTTTTTCTCCCCACTTTCACTCCCCACAACTTTTAAACGGCTCAACCGATTTTCATCAAACATGTCTAACAACACTCGGACATAAGTCACCTTTAATACAAAAAAAACCAAATTGAAATCACTGCATGCGTTCGGGAGCTACGATGCCATAGACAGACAGACAAACAAACAGACAGACAGACACGTCAAACTTATAACACCCCTCTTTTTGCGTCGGGGGTTAATAAAAAAAATTATAAAAAATTAAATGAATATAAAGTTTTGTAGAGGTTTTTTTTTCTTTAACAAATCAAATGACGTAAATAATTTTTAATACTTAATTTTTAAAAAAAATATATATATACAGTCGTGTGTGGATATAGTGAACTAATTATTGGAAGGCCTGTTCACAGTATCAAGGCTGTTCACTATATCAAAGCTGACTTTTTCTAAAACTCATTTTATTTGTTCAAAATTAACATTTATGCAAGAGATCATTATAATCCATTTGTAGAAAAATGAAAAGCTTAATCAAACTAGCAATAACGCCAAGAAACAGCTGATTTTCAGCAATGAACAGAAAAGTACAATTAAAGGAAATACCCGCTTTGGTTTCTGATACCTTTTTGTGTTTTTTTTCGTCCGTGTCTGCTTGAAAATGCTTTCAAAATTTGGTTCACTCCTTAGAGGCTTTCGCTTGTTCACAAAATAGTGTAATCTATACTAATATTTTAGGTGTTCACTATATCGAGGTGCTCACTATATCCAACAACGACTGTATATTTAAATTTTTTTTAGCTATTAGAAATTTTCAATTTTGAGCTTTAAGTAAGAAAAATGTTGAGAAAAACAAAAATAAAAAATTGGCAGCTACAAAATTTGACTAAAGCATCCTAAATGCTCTCTTAATCCTTCAAAATTGGTACTTCAAGAAATACAGCGTTTAAGGTTCAATCCTACTTATGTCCTTTTCGCAATTAATCACTTGTCAGTTTCCTCGCACTGTCTTCAAAATGTTAATCAGCAGCGACTTTATAGCTAATTTTATAATTTTTTACTATTCTTATTATATTCAAAAAGAAAAACGAAGTTAGGATGAAAAAAAATTGCACTGGGATGTATGTATTTATGTAAAAATTTACCAAATTAAATAGATTGATTTAGAAAGTGAGCCGCATTACTAAGTACATATCGCTCACTTACAAGAAGAACGTCATAACTAAAAAAAGTAATTTTGCAGAAAACTCATTTAAAGTTTTCATCGACCCCACAATTTCATACAAAAATCGTTGAAATAATTTCTCGATTCTCTTCCCACACGGACAGTATTTTTAATACCTATAAGAAATTTTTATAAAAATCACAGTCTTTTGTAACGAATAAATCTGATTATTTACTCAAAAAACGCATTTTTTGAGTTATGACACTCTTCTTGTTAATGAGCGATATATAGTATGTTTATAAAAATAGTAAATAGCTGAATTTTATTATTAATTTTTTAAATACTATGAGATTTTTAAATATCTTGGGTTTTAATTTTTTAAATTCAAGTTGTTTAGCCCTTTTTGACTTAATATCCATGTCAGCTTAGCATTTCTTATTATTTAGTTTTTGCCAAACTTTGGCAACCCTGTTTCAAAAGGCTCCCGTGGCGCAGCTAACGGCTTTCGCGCTCGCTAATAACGTTCGTTCGCTCGTTCGCTCTTTTGCGCTTTACTCGTTGCTTTGCACGCTGCGTAGGCATGTGTGTCTGTGTGTGTGCGTCGCCGTCATTATCGTCGTCGTTGTCGTCGTCGTCAACAGCGCTAACGGTTTAGCTCTGTTGTCTTGCGGCGAGTGTGGCGTCCTGACACGCTCTCTGCTGCGGGTGTACATAAAAAAAAAAAAAACCAACTATTTATTTATATTTTTTTTGTTCTCTAACTCAAGACTAACTAACAACAACAACAAAAGTAAAGCATAATTTTATGAGCAAAAAAAGCAATGCTAGTGCAACAACAACAACAACATAAGCAACAGTCTATAAAAAAGCAACAACAACAACAACTAACAGCACAAGAGCAGCAGCAGCAACGCCAACAGCAGCAACGCCAACGGCAGCAGCAGCAAACACAAACGCAACAACAACAACAACAAGTGTAGTAGTGTGCAGTGCGCTCGCGTGTGTGTGTGTGAGCGTGTGCGTGCGTGCGTGTGAATAATGAAGAAGAAGCAGAAACAGCAGCAGAGGCAAAGTGCGCCAACAGCAGCAGCAGCAGAAGCAGTAGCAGAGGCCAAGTTAGCAGCAGCAGCAGCAGCAACATCAACGCGCAACAAAACGGCAGCAGCATTGGACGCGGCGCGTTTTAAGCAACAAACTAGCAGCAACGCCAACAACAATAACACTTTAAATAAAAGTAACAAAATTGTTAACGCGTCGCGTCGCAGCAGCAGCAGCAACAACAACAATACAACAAACAATAACAACAAATAGCAAAAACTGAGCAGCGTGCGGCTTAGCGCAGCAAAGACGCAGCCAAAAGCGCTGCCCAAGGCATCAGCAGCTATAGTAGTAGTAGCAGCAGCAACAACTACAACAGCAACAAAAAAACAAACGAAACGCCAACGCGTAACAACAACAACAGCGCCAATAAGCGGCAGCAGCAGTCGCAGCAGCAGCAACAGCAGCCGCAGTAGCCGCAGCCGCAGCAGCAGCAGTGAAGCCAGCAGCGGCACTGCGCTTAGCCGTAGCTACAGTCGCAGCAGCAGCAGCGATCAAAGCGCCAGCAACAACAACAATAACAACAATAGTAGTAGCAACAACAACAACAACGCGAACATGTCAAAAGCGACAGCCGCCGATTTTAGCGCTTTCGATTTCAATGACAGTTCCGATAATTCCGATACACCTTTAGTGCCGCGCGCGCCCTTTCTAAGTCGTGCCGCTGCAGCAGCGGCCGCAGCAGCAGCAGCAGCGCTCAGCGCTAGCAGCAGCAATAGCAGCAGCAGCAACACCAACAACAACAATAATAATGGTGCGTCAACGGCTAACAACATTAGCAGCAACAACAACAACACTAACAACACAGCGAGCAACAACAATGTGGCCAATGCCACAAGCTCCACCAACAACTGCAGCAACTCGCTGTCGAACAATTCGCTGCACAGCAGCAGCCAACACAACAACAACAGCAGCAGTCTAAGCTCGCATTCGAGCAGCAGCAGCGACAGCGGCCACAGCGGCATTGCAGCACATGAAGCGACAGAGTCAAACGCTGCAGCGGTAGCAACGGCCGCTGTGGTCGCCGCTGCGGCTGCTGCAGCAGCTGTGTTACAGCACAATGGCAAAGTTAGCAGCAGCAGCGGTAGTCAGCAGGAGCAGAATACGCATTATCACAGCAAGCATCAGCAGCAGGAACAGCTGGACGAGGACCTAGACGAAGATGAAGATGACTACGATGATGATGAAGAGGAGGACGATGTGGAGGAGCCGCACAGTACGATGGCGACAGCGCATAATATGAACGCCAGAGAAGCGCCCACGGAACAACTGCTGCTGGCCAGACATGCCAAGCTGCAGCAACAACAACAACAGCAGCAGCAGCACGACGCTGAAGCCGACTACGATGATGAAGGCGTCGACGATGATGACGATGAGGATGAAGACGATGAAGAAGGCGGCAGTCACACGGCACTAACAGCGGCGCACTTAAATTCAGCCGCTGCAGCCGAGTCCAGCGGCTTGCATATGAGCGCTGTAGCCGCCGCAGCGGCAGCAGCAGCAGCAGCCGCGGCCGCAGCAGCGGCAGCCAAGCTAAATGTAAACAATGCAACACAGTTGGAACATAACAGCGCTGTCGGCATTGGCGTGGGCAATGGCGGCACTAATGGCATGCCCGGCAGCTCCAACAGCCTGCTGGATGCTAGTGCTCTAAACATGGTTAATACGGTAAGCAGTGCAGCTGGCGTCGGCGGCGGCGGTGGCGGCGGCAGCATAGTCGCTGCCAACAGCCTTATCGGCGGCAATAGCAACACCAGCTTTTCCACCAACAACAACAGCAACCACGCGCTCAGCTCGACGCTAGGTGGCGGCACCTCTTGCGGTGAGCAACCGTCGCGCTCCAATCTGCAGCAGCAGCAGCATGCAGGTGGCAGCGGCAGCACTGGCGGCGGCAGCAGCGCTGCCAGCGATCGTCGCAAATATCGTCACCAGAACTACAGTAAAAACATTTATATTGGCACCAAAAATGCCGAGAAATGGGAGCACATGAGGACGCGGCTGCAGTTCAAGAACGATGTGGAATTTGTTGCCTATTTGCTGAATCTGGCCGATAATGATAAGGACAGACTTAACAAGTGAGTAAAATTTTTAATTGTTTAAGTTGGGAGTAAGAAAATGATATATTCCCGAAGATCTTTGATGTAGTCTGCGGGATTTTCATGCCCATCTGCATAATTTTGTCCTAACCCGACTGGAGTTCGTCGTCCTATCAAGTAAAAAGCCTTACTGAATCATTAAGCTGTTAAGTTGGGCAACGAGAAACGTAAAGATATGCAGAACCAAAGCGGGGTTTGACCTTCCGGGGATATCTTAATCTGTGTATACCGAACATCACATTTCCCGACCAATTTTATTTTTCTTTTTATGTCAAAATTTTGTAGACTCAACAGTAGTTTCCGATTGATCCAAACCCCCTAATAATCGGTATTCTCTGTCCAGAAGCTTATCCGCTTATATATGTATAATTTTTTCCCTTGACATAGTAAAGTATCCAACTCAAAAAATTTGATTTC
The DNA here is from genome assembly GCA_037043745.1 of Chymomyza amoena. NCBI lineage: Eukaryota > Metazoa > Arthropoda > Insecta > Diptera > Drosophilidae > Chymomyza > Chymomyza amoena. The sequence continues at coordinate 93,629 of JBAMAX010001927.1, read as the reverse complement.
TCTTGACATTTCTGACATCTGACAATGTCTTTATCAGTGGTGGGCGGTCTCCTAATTTACATAACTTCCGGCATTGTATAATAAAACCAGGTAGCATACTTACATATAAATTTTAGTAATTTTAGCGACTGTGATTAGGAGGGTTGTTTTCTTTTTCTCTATTTTTCTTGCTCTCACTAAAATTTGGGGAACGCGCCGGCAGCATTACTCTACCTAGTTTCATTTTACGATGAACTCCCGAGGAGAAGTTTCCAAAATATGCCGCAGCGCAGTTGGCTTATACACGTTCCAAGTGCATGAAGTCCCTCTCTCGTTTTTGCTTGACTTTGACTCTTGCTCTCTCCTGCGCTTTTGCTTACTGCGCTGCTTACTCACACAAAGAAATGTTTATTTGTATGCATTTTTGCCCATCACTGGTCGATATCGACTTCTCTAGTCATACCGATCTTAGGTAAATTTGGAGTTATCTTCGAAGACTCCTATGTTACTCTATGTACATCTTGGGATGTAATGGACCTTTTGTATAATATCTTACGGGTACAGACTATAAAGATAATTTTAACTTAATAATAGCTCATCTCTTTTGCGTGAATATTCCAAAAGTTTCGATAAGTCCCTTAGACTTGATTGCGTATTCCCTTTGTGTCTTAATATACAAAAAATAAACTTCGGAAACCCAACAAAATCGCTTAAAGTATGAACAAGTTGAAGAGAAGTCGGTATACCTATGTCCGTCTGGATGAACGCCCCGATCTCTGTGATAATATGAGCTACAGCTTCCAAACCTTCGTGATCGAATCTCGAAAAAACCAAAAGTCTGAGGGGGGAAGGGTGGTGTATGGTGTACCCAGCGGTGTCACAACGGGCCAGTCCCTTGGCCTATGTGAGTAGGGACGCCATTTCGCATTTTCGCAGCTCTAAGGTAACCTAACCTAGATAGATAATTCGGTTGCCTATGAAGGTATCGTACCCAAATTTATCGATTGCTGGGTTTGATTATTTCATATAAAAATCTGTGGATCGCTGCTTCGCAATCTGAGTTCTGATTAAGACTATCACGTTTCTCACATAACCACAAGAAACTTAATATCATGTTATGGGAAAAAATATTTTGTCCTTAAGATATATTGATATATGATTAATGAAAAATACGACTTTATTTTTATCTCCGCTTGTGATTTATTCAAGAATACGAAAATCGTATTATTTTAAATAAATCTTTGCAGAGTTGTAAAGCCCAAACTTCTCGAAAAATCTGTGTGTAATAATATTTTCTAAGAAAATTTGTTGTTCTTTAAATTTTTTTTAGATGTTTTGAGTTGGTTGAGGCAAATTACAAAAGATGGATAGATTTAACAATATCATTGGCTCAAACCTTGACCTTTTACTTGACGTGACTTAAATAACTTTTAATGGTTCAAATTGGCTTATAAATCTTCGAAGCACTTTTAACTTATGGGGTTTTGCTGGAACAACTTACATATCCAAACGTTTCAAAATAAAACCTTACGTCTTTTGACTAATTATGATTGATACGTAAAAATTCGACCTTGCAATATACTACTCAAAAGTATTATTACCCACCGTAGTCAAATGACGAGGGTCAAGAAAAAATTTCTAAAAACCTGATGGCCCCTAGTTTTGTTGACCAATTCTTGGCCTTCTGATGGGAACAACGCTGTGGCCCCTATTATGATATTTCCAGCTATTCAGGCTGCATTGGCGACCAAAAATTAGAAAACTGTGTTTCATAAAATTTTATATATTTAAGGGCCTACAAATACTGGGGTCATGTCAGTTTTAGGAAAGCTAAGGGTAATTTTCTAAGTAACTTGCTGCTTAGAAACCAAATCCTGATGTGATGGGCCAATTCTGAGTCCGGATTTGGATTCATAAAACTTTATATATTTAAGGGCCTATAAATGCTAAGGTTATGTCAGTTGTAGAAAGCTAAGCGTCATTTCCGAAGTACCTTGATTCGTAGAATCCAAATCTGGACTCGGAATTGGCCCATCACGTCAGAAGCTTATGATATTTTAGTTTATGTACAAGAAAAACTGAGTTTTTTTCTACTTTTGAGGTTATGTTTGTGGTCTGTCTCTAGAGTTACATCTTTTAGTACCACTCTTACCCTTTAATTTAAGAGATCTATTACGTTTTTTTTCGCAAAGTTATGGTTTTTCGAAATTATGAAATATATTTCTTTGACGTCATTAGCATTTGCATTAAGCTTTTGAGACAATAATATTTTACTGTGTAATTTCTCTTGAAAATTTTTATTCGGGGGTTTATTTGTTGGATTGGGATTCAACGCAGCAAATTACTTAGGAAACGATCCTTAGCTTTTCAACATAAAAAAAGAAAAATAAATACAAACGTCACTATAATAGATAGTGACAAATAGATAATAGGTACCAAAAAATGAGGAAAAGTTTACAAATCTTAGAATTATCGGGAGAGCTTTCGTTTATTATTTATTATTATTTTTTTTTATAATTATTTCGGGTGAAGAAACGCGAAAGTGAAAAGCTTTTTTTCTTGAGCACCTTTGTGTAGATTTTTTTGAAAAAATAGGTTTTTGGGGACTTTTTTTCAATTATTTGTTAATATCTCATGCATGTTCCATAAAATCTACAGTTCCTATCCGATCTTAAGATCTTAAACTCGAAATTTTCGTAAAAGAATTCTTACAGCTTAAAGCTTAATATAATTTTAAAAAAAATCGTAAATATAAAGCAAACAGAAAATTTTTATATATACATAATTCCCTGACAGACCCCTGGGAGGGGCAAAAATTATATTATTATAATTTTGAAAAATTGTTGAAAATTATACTTTTTTCGACTTTATTTGCTTGTAAGTTTAATAAGTTTTACTTAATCTGTATATATCCAATATCATTGCAAAGACCATTAATACCTCTTAATCTATTTATTATCTTTCATTTCGATACAAAATTTCCCTCATTAGATATAAACAAATAACTGAAAAAATTTCGCCAAATCAGTTTTTTCGAAAATATCTTAACACATTAAAAGCGGGGCGGGTAAAATTACCCGTTGTGAAAACTGCTGCTTAAAGGCGGGCCGGGTATTTTTACCTTTTGAATGTAGGCACTTTAAAAGCGGGAGACGGTATTGTTACCGGATTGGTTTTCATATAAAACTGAAAGTATTATTTCATATAATTATTTTATTGTAGTTTCATAAATTTCAAGTTTTTCATGGAAATTGTTTGTTTTGTTGCATTCAAAACTCAAATCAACAATTGTTCACGAAAAATGTTGATATGACTGCCCAAGAAACATTTTTATTATATAGTAACAAAATTTGGAAAGGGAATTGTTTTTGTTTTGTATGGGCATAAATAAATAATAATATTATGAGGATCTTTCATCTCATTTGACACACTTCTCATTATTGCGTATTCATTCATGTTGTTTTATATTTATAAATTTATTACTCAATTGTTTTAGCGACTTGTCATTTCATAACTATCAACAATTATTGCATCAGCAAATACAAAAAGATACCGTTTAGCATAACACTTCGCTTCTCTTTATAACGGTCAACAGTCATTTGCGAGCTCTGGTAAAATGGGAGCTGGAGAGCATTTTCATAGAATATTGTGTAAAATGCATAGCTCGCAAATAACTGTTGACCGCTTTTACCTTTGCGGTACTCATACGAACAACAACCGAAAAAACCATGCTCGCTTGCTCTCGCTCTGAACATAACACTTCGCTTCTCTTTATAACGGTCAACAGTTATTTGCGAGCTCTGGTAAAATGTGAAATAATAATTTTAAATTCAGTGTTTAGTCGGCTTTAGACAGTTGAACATTTCTTTTTATAAATTATTTTTCAATTATTATAAAAATGGACTCTGATAGTGATAGTGAAGTTTACGCAGATAATTTATCGCAAATTTCCAGTGATTCTGATATTACTGAATTTGAGAGTGACTGTGAAAGTGATGAAGACTTCTTTCATCCTAGAAGACGTAGAGTTTTACCAATACAGTATAGCGATTCGGAACAAAGTGACGATGAAGTATTGGAGTGGTCAGAACATGATAATCCTCCAATTATTGAACAATTTTTGGGACAAAGTGGCGTTGTTGAGATGCCAAATAATTCAGAAAGTGTGGATGAAGTGGTTCAACTTTTCATAGGGAACGATTTGTTCGATTATATGGCAGAAGAAACTAATCGTTATCATTCACAAAATGTTGATAAGTTTAAAAACAGTGCAAAATCTGTGAAATGGAAAGACGTATCTGCAGAAGAAATGAAACAAATGTTGGGATTACTTTTATTATTTATACTTATGGGCAAAGTTCGTAAAGAAACTAGAGATGAATATTGGTCTACAGACAAAACAATTGAAACTCCAATTTTTGCACAAGTGATGAGTAGAGTTCGTTTCCGCCAAATATGGTATTCATGGCATTTTTCAAATAATGAAACTGACATCAATGAAAGAGATCGCCTTAAAAAAATTCGCCCAATCGTATCTTATTTTTTAAAAAAATTTGAACAATTATATAAGCCTCAACGAGAGTTGTCATTGGATGAAAGCATTGTACCCTGGAGAGGTCGGCTATCATTTAAGGTGTATAATGCTTCCAAAATTCATAAATACGGAATTCTTATTCGAATGGTTTGTGAAGCAAGAACAGGATATATATGTAATTTCCGAATATATCATGGTGAAGGAAGTCGACTTCAGGAGACAATTTTACACCTCCTACAGCCGTATGCAAACTTGTGGCACCACGTCTACATGGACAATTATTATAATAGTGTCGATACGGCTAAAGTCTTGTTAGAATGGATTCCGAAGTTGTGGTACGATACGTACAAATAGAGTCTTCCTGCATGTTTACAAAATGCAAATTTAAAAAAAGGTGAATCTATGTTTCGTCGTCAAAACGATATTCTTTTACAATGCTGGCAATCGAAAAGAACAGTTCGAATGATTTCAACAATCCATTCTTCCACTATCGTAGAAAGTGCAAATATTGATTGGAAGACAAGAGAAAACATTTGGAAGCCGAAATGCGTTATCGATTATAATAAATATATGAAAGGTGTCGATCGCGCTGATCAGTATTTGTCATATTATTCAATTGTACGACGCACAAAAAAATGGACGAAAAGGGTAGTGATGCTTTTGCTAAATGGTGCTCTTTTCAACGCTTTCAGGGTTTTTAAAGGTTTAAATACCAATTCAAAGAAAAGTTATAAAAGATTTTTGCACGATGTGGCCAAAGAATGGATAAGAGATAATGGTAGAGATAGTGTTGATGATAGAGTTCCCAATAATCCTGATGATCCAGTACCCAGCACATCTTCTACATGTAGAAGAATCGATTTTCCAAATAGATTATTGGATGCAAGAAAACATAAAATTAAAAGAATATTTACGGGAGGCCAAAAAAGAACCCCCAAAAACAATGTTATGTTTGTGCTTCTCACAAGAAGAAGAGTTTAACCTGCTTTATGTGTGAATATTGCGACGTGCCCCTTCATAAGGGAGAATGTTTTTTTAAATATTGTGATATTTTATATATTTTATATTTTTTTATTTATATTTTATATTTAAAAAATATTAGTGTTAGAAAATACAATAAAATATTTTATACACTACTACTACTACTAAACTACTTCTGTATAAAAATGAATTTACAAGTATTATATAGGTTTAAAAAACAATAAAACATTTTTTTACAAAATATCTATTGGTTTATAAACGTAAATTTGTCAATATAGTTGACATTTTGAAAGGTAAACAGATAGGGTAGGTTGTGTTTTAGTACAAAACTTTTGATAAAATAAAATAGAGTATATTTGTAAGTACTATATTACCAAATTTTATTAAAATCTAACCATTACTTACATTAAATTATTTATTTTGGATCGCGCAATTTTTGCTTGTTTTGCAAGAAATGCCCGCTACGCAGCATAGTTTCATATACTAGGCTACCCGCTTAAAGTGTGTTAAAACAGCTGCTTACAAAATTTTTTTTTCATTTTCGTGTTACTCGACCCAAAATTAGGTTGATAAACATTTTTTTTACAAAGGTTAATTGTTCTTGTAAACTAGTGTAATAAGAATGTAAAGAATTTTGAATTCCTGTGCATCAGGGTTCCCATCGTTAAATCACAAGTATTAGAGTATACCAAGGTGGATCAATTTTTATTCGATATAAAGGTGGTTTTGATTCTTTGGGACAAACTAAGTCATTTTGACCAAAAAACAAAAATGGGGCTAAAATGCATTTCGAGTCGTCCACTTTTTTAAAAGGGGTTTTTTTCTAAATATTCAAAAATCTAATTGGACTTTCCATTTACAAGGCTAAAAAACGTTATCTCCCTCTAGCCAAATGTGTATTTTGGAGCTTTAGGGGTCGAGGAATTCATCAAATCCAACTCCAAAAGGAGCTTTTGTGTATTTTTTTGATTTTTTGTTGTTTTATTTTTGAAAATTGACAAAATGTAGCGAAAATTGACGAATGTTTCACTCTTTCATAGTTCAATAAAAAATTTCATAGATTTTCGTACAATTCTGTCAATTTCACCATAAACAAAATGTATACAATTGAAAAGATAGACAAGAGCGCCCTCTGGCTGCGCTCAAAATTACAAATAGATGTCAAAAATTGATTTGCGCTTGTAAATGGAAGGTCTAAGGCGATTTTTGAATACAGTCACGGCTGGATATAGTGAACACCTAAATTTTTAGATAAGGTACACTTTTGAGTGAAGAACCAAAGACTTGTAAATAGTGAACCAAATTATGAAAGCATTTTCAAGCAGAATCGAACGAAAAAGCACAAAGAGGAATCAGAAACGAAAGCGGGTATTACCCAAAATTGAAATTTTGCTGTTGATTGCTGCAAAATCAGCTGTTTCTTGACGTTATTGCTTGTTTTGTTTATCTTTTAATTTTTAAACAAATACATTCTAATGATATCTTCCACAAATGTCAATTTAGAACAAACGAAATGAGTTTTAAACAAAAAAATATCAACCTTTATATAGTGAACAGTCTTGATACTGCGAACAGGCTTTGCAATAATTAGTTAACTATATCCAGCCACGACTATATTTTGATAAAATCCTATTTCAAAAACTCGGAACTCATTTTAGCAGCATAGTCTCTTTGGCAAAGTTGCTTAAAATGACAGAAATAATCAAAATCACTGAAAGCCCCAGAACGATGCAATTTATAGCCTCTTACAAATTGATCCCCCCAGAGATTATACCTAGAACAATAAATGAACAGATTTTACAAAAATTATAGCATACTTACAGGGACTAGTTTGGAAATTCTAAGGAGAGTCCATATTCTTAAGTTTAATAATAAGGGAGTAATAGAGCTAAACGGATTGAGCGAACAAATTTTTTTTTGTACAGAGGTTCTTAAATTTCAAAGTTCTGCCTATATTTTTTGTAGCACTGTGTTCTTGGCTAAAAGATGTCAATTTTAAGAATTGAAAGAATTTAGTTCAGAATTTTAAGTGTATAGAGATAATAATTATCTTCTTTAGCGAGACAGCCCTGATCAAGTCTTTGCCTCTTGTAGTTTTCGTTACTATTCGTCGCAATCTCGTGCTTTTGTTTTCCAACATCTCAGTCCTAAGTCCTCTGCATCTTGATCGATAGTGGATATAAGCTGCGAAATTCTTTCACCGGGAGAACGTGGCAAGATGTCGCATATACCTATTCATAAAATTAGTTTGGTCAATCGCTTCCTGACGTTATAATGGTATATAATGGGCTTTCCAACAAGAGGTGATATTTTTAATCACCCGGTATTTATATTAAAATTCAAGGTCATCGTGAAGCACCTTGCCGGACCACAATACAGAAATTGGTGGAAAAATTCGAGCTGTTGGGACAAGTTAGTGATGTGAAGAATAAAACCCGTGCACGTCGCTCAAGAACAACTGAGAATATTGCTGCTGTAGCCCAAAGTGTTGAAGAAAACCCAGGCTTGTCCATTCCTCGTCGTTCTTTGGAATTGTGCATTCCTTAAACGTCATTACACCGTATTACACATAAAGACTTGGGTCTTAAGGCTTATAAAGTTCAGTTAACACAAGAACACAAGCCGGCCGATCATCAACAATGTCGTGTCTTTACTGATTGGGTCCTTGAAATGCATGAAAATGATCCGGAATTCCATCGAAAAATCATCTTGACTGATGAGGCCCAATTCCACCTCGGTGGCTACGTCAAGAAGCAAAATTGTCCAACCCAAGAGTTATTGTTGAGAAGCCTCTCCATCCTCAACGTGCGACTGTTTGGTGCGGGTTTTGGTCCGGTGGGATCATTGGACCTTACTTTTTCGAAAATGAGGTTGGATCGAGAGATGATTAATGATTTTTTGTGGTCGGAGTTGCATGGTATTGATCTGGACAACGTTTACTTTCAACAAGACGGCGCTACGTGCCACACAAGCAACGAAACCATTACTCTTTTATGGGAAAAGTTTCCGGACCATGTTATCTCTCGAAGAGTTGATCACAATTGGCCACCAAAATCTTGTGATTTAACACCTAGCGACTTCTTCCTTTGGGGCCACGTGAAAGATAAGATCTACGCCAACAGCCCAGCGTCAATTCAAGACCTCAAAGATAGAATTCGTGAGACTCGAGGACATCGGGCAGCCACTCTGCGATTTGGTTATAGAAAATTTCATGAAAAGTCTATGATCCTGTAAGCGTAGTTGTGGTGGCCATTTGGCTGATGTTGTTTTTCATTATTAACGGCATACCTTCCTCTTTATTATGAAATAAACATCCGATCATTTATCTAAGAAAATGGAATATTAATATTATTATTGAATACCAAAATAACACCTCTTATTGGAAAACCCTGTAGTAGCTTCCTATCTGCTATACCCTTGACCTAATTGTTTTAAAAGTTATTGTATGCAGCAGCTCAAAATTTATGTGATTTCAATTCGTAAAATTCTAGTGAAAGCACTAATTTTTACCAAGTCTTGTCGTTAAACTTCCGATAACCTCCAACTCCCGTCTAGTTAGTTAACCGCTTGAGCTTTTCTTACCGGAAATTAGCCAAAGCCTCTAAAGAGAGCAGCTTTGGCTTTTCCTTTTCTGCCGTGCTCTTTGCACGTTGTTTATCTTTGAATTCATTCATACTTTGTTAATTATTTACTTTGATTGCATTTATAACAAATCAGCAAAGCTTTGTGCAACAACAACAAAAAAAAAAGCCCCAGCAAGCATGGTTCAACACACATGCAACACTCATGCACACATGCACACATACACAGAGCGCACACACAGAGAGGGCACAAATGCCACAAAGCAATAAAGCAATAGCGCCCAAGCCCAAGTAGAAACAAAAGCCGTAAAGGCAAGCAGCCAAAGCAACCAGAGCAGCCAGAGCAAAAGATACGGCAACGCTTCGCTGGCTAGGATTGTTGATAGTTGAGCTGCACGGCGTGGAGTGAAGTTGGCTGAGAGTCCTGGCGGCCACCTTGGGTTAAGAGTAGCAGAGTGAAGGGGTTAAGGCATGGCTTGGTAGTGTATATATGGTTTGCAGCTTTTTGGGCAGTTGTCAGCACACACACATACACAGAGGAACACACACACACAGCTGCCTTTGGCTTGGCTGCCAAAAAGGGTGACTTCCACCATCTAGGTCTGATGGAGGAGGTAAGAAGAGCGCCAAAGCGAGCCATGTAAAAGCGATTCATGCCCGAGTGCATCAGCAACATGGCACAGAGTTGCCACACACTTGTACTAGCACACACACACACACATGCACACAATTGGTACGCGCTGTTTTTGTCGCTGTTGCTGCGCCGCCGTCGCCGCTGCTGCAGCGCTTGTTGCAGATACAAAGGCACAGCGGCACTCATGCGGTTGCATGCAACGGCGCTTTCATGTTGCCTGCCATTTTCCCTGCTGCGTATGTGTGTGTGTGTGTGTGTCGTTGTGTGTGTGTGTGTGTGCGACTGTTGTCGGTTGTTTCGCATATAGCATGCACTGCCAGCCGCCATGTCAGCGGAAGCGGAAAAAGCAACACACACGCACACAAACACACACATATACACACATATGCAAGCACGTAGGCAATGCTGCCATTGCCATACCCAACAATATTGTTGTTGTTGTTGTTGTTGTTATTGTTGTTTTAGTTCTTGTGCCACAATAACAGCACATTTCGCATGCATACGCACACATACACACACACATATGCATACCATGTTGCCAATCTGCAGCAGCATTCTATGCATTTATTAATGGCTGCCAGTGCCTAGGTGTGTGTGTGTGTGTAGCTCTGCTTCTTGGCTGAGTGTGAGCACAAGATGGCTGCCGCCTGTTGGCTCCAAAATGCATTTTTTTTTGCACAGTATTGCATTTGACTTTGTTGCTGCCGCTTTGACGACACTCAGGCAAAAGCTTATTGATACAGAACTCGAGATAAGCTTTTATGCTCAGCTTAAACTTTGATCCATGATCTACAAATTAGTAGATTACGCAAAGTGTGGCTGCCTTAGTCGTGTCTTGCTTACAAAATAGAGCATGGGTGTAATTTTTGTATGGTAGCTATATGAAAAAGTAGCAGAATTTTGTTCAAACTGCACACAAATGTGTGTAAAATTGTTGTATACCTTAAGTTCAAAAAGTTTTCGGAAAGGCGTTTTTTAAAAGGCGCGCGCAAATTGAATCGATATATTTCTTTTTTTTTATTAGGTTGGTAGTACTGTTTTTGACATCTTGTCATAATTTGAGCTTGATCCAATCATCCACACACTTCTGGTAGGCCTGGGCAGGGATGGCTTTGAGTTCCTTCTTCGCATTTTGTTTGATGATCGCAATGGTGTCAAAATGCTTCCCTCTTAATGGCAATTTGAGTTTGGGAAGCAGGAAAAACTCACACGGTGCCATATCTGGAGAATACGGAGCCTGAGCGACCGCATTCGTTGAGAGTTTAGTAAAAAAGTCTCGTTTTGAGCAAATTAAACTTAAATCGTTCTGCTCTTTTTGCAGAAGCTTATGAATGGATCTAAAATTATATTTTTCCTATTGAAGCAAAACAGTCTTTGGCTTCCAACTTTTCCTTTGCCTTCAAAGTAATCTAAGACGCGTGATTAAAAGAAATAAAGATGACGCTTTTGTGATGCTGCGTTTGACTCTCTCTCGGCTTATTTATAGCGCGTCAAAGGAATGCAACTATTGAGGGTAAACAAGTTTTTATCACTTTGGACTTATCTTTTAGTAATAGGCAAATAGAAACAGCTGCAGTGCATCCAACTGCCGTTCTTTATGCTTTGGACTGAGTATATTATTTCTATTATGCAAATAAATAAGAGTTTTGCTTTATCTTTCAGAAAAAAACATGTTTTTGCCTTTGCAGTTTCTCGTAATAATATTATTTTCCATTAAGATACAATTAAGACCATGTGACGTCATAGCAACAAAGCTACACAAAGTGTCTTCTCTTTTGCTTTACCTAAATGGCATAAGGAAGAGCAGGACTTAAAGCCAGCTCAAGACAGCTGTAATAACGTGACGTCACAGGCTTCAGTTGCATCGTTCATTACCATGGAGACAATGGGGCTAGTTGTCTTTGAGGCTTTTGTAAGTCTGCTTGCCCAATCAGTAGCCTTTAGCTCTTATATAAGTCAAAGGAAAGTGCAATTTGTTGATGATCCGAGACTGCGATATTTAAGCTATAAGCTCAGGTGGTTTAATTTAATAATGCAGATTTTTGAAGCATAGTACTTTATAATTTTTTGAGGCCAGGCTGACGACTTTTGCATTATTGACCCCAAAATTAAGCCAATGAGTCAAAAAATAGTGTCGAGTACAAATCCGTGATTCAATAATTCCAGCCGACTAATAATGCAATTCTCCGCCCTATGCTCCGACTAGGAGCGATAAGTTGTGCTACTGGAGGGCAACTTGTCATAATTTGAGCTTGATCCAATCATCCATACACTGCTAGTATGCCAGGGCAGAGATGACTTTGAGTTCTTTCTTCGAATTTTGTTTGATAATCTCAATGGTGTCGAAACGCGTCCCTCTTAATGGCAATTTGAGTTTGGGGAACAGGAAAAAGTAACACGGTGCCATATCTAGTAAATACGGAGCCTAAGCGACCGCATTCGTTGAGTGTTTGGCCAAAAATTCAACGTTTTTGGCACGAGTCGGGCCGCGACGCATTTCATGCCCAAAACTTTAACCAAAATGTGTTCGGCTGATCCATATGATATGTCAAAGTCTGAAGCAATCTCACGAATACCGACACTACGATTTTCGAGCACAATTTTCTTCACTGCATCGACGTTTTCTTCGGTATTTGATGTTGAAGGACGACCGTAACAAGGCAAATCAGTGACGTCTTCACGACCCTCTCTGAACAATTTGTACCCCTCGTATGCCTGTGTTTTGGACATACAGTCCTGTGTGAAAGCCTTTTGCAACACCTAGGCGAATCGGCACACGAAAATTCATTCGCAACACAAAATTTCAAACAAACTCCTTGAGACACGTTTTTTTCCATTGCAATAATCGAAGAGCGTCCTTTTTTCCACTGACAACAACAGCTGCCAAACTAATACTAATAAGACAATTGCGTCAAATTATGACAAGATGTCAAAAACAGTCCTACTAACGTCATAAAAAAAGAAATATAGCGATGCATTTTGCGCGCGCCTTTTAAATCGATATTCCCAAAAACTTTTTGATTGGTATAGTATATTGTCATCAAATTTATATAACTTATAATTTGGTTTAGTAGTATGAGGTATTATAATTCAGGAGCTCCTAACTTATGAAGCGTTGCTCTGGTGAAAGGCGGCTTATACCAAATCTCACCTAAGCAACCTTCAGAGGGTGCAAAGGGCGGCTTGCCTAATTATAACCGAATGTATGCAGTCCACACCCCAGGCGGCTCTGGATGTTATTCTGAACCTGGAACCAGTGCGAACTTTCCTGAAGTCGGCGGCGGCTAGAAGCGCAGCGAGACTCCGCGCGTTAAATCTTCTCATGCCATCAACTTGTGGTCATAGCAGTATCCTACTGAGTAAGGCGTACCTGCGCAGACCGGGAATAGTGATTACTGCTCCATGGTTCAGAAATGGAACGACAACTTTGACGGAGTTTCAAATTATCGCGGAGAGGGAAGATTGAATGCAAAGAACCCCATCAAAAGGGAATGAGCTAACGATCTATACTGATGGTTCCAAGATGGATGAGGGCACAGGAGCAGGCATCTTCTCTGAAGAGCTTTCGTTGAAGCTTTCATTCCGCCTCCCTGACTGATGTAGCGTTTTTCAAGAGGAAAAATGCTTGAAAATATATGATATGCGTTTTTCAGCATATCTTCGCTTGAAAAACGCTGCATCAATCAGGGAGGAGAAATGAACGCTTTCCTCGAAAGCTCTGCAGTCTGGCAAGCGGCAGGACTTATTGGCACCTTGGACGGAAGTTCAAGGAACATTGTAGTTCTTGTGGAAAGTCAGGCTGCAATTCAAGCTCTGTCCATCGCATACCATAAAAAGTAAACTGATCCGTGCCACGACGCTAGCGCTCAACCGTATCCAACAACACTTAATAACCCTCTGCTGGGGTCCGGCCCAATCAGTTGTCCCTGGTAACGAGGCGGACGAGTGCGCCAGGCACGGCTCAATGCTGGCAGCTAACCTTGCAGTTACGGACATAAAAAGACCATTACATGACGTCGTATTGCAAATCAGCGAGACGGCTAGAGGTCTGGCGGAGGGAGAATGGGACATGGTGTTCGTTTGTCGCATCTCCCGAGCACTCTGGCCGAGATATGATCCAAAGCGAATATCTAAGCTAATGCGCTTCCATAAAAACAGAGCTAGGATGGTGTTAGGCGTTGCAACGATGCACTGCACCATAGGCAACATGGCTGAGAGGTTGCACGTTCCTCATCACGATTTCTGCCGCAGCTGCGGAGGTGACAGAAAGCATCCAACACAGACTTTGCGATTGCCCGGCGCTTCTTAGAAGACGATTCCAGTTTCTGGATAAACTATTCTTTAAAGATCTGGGTAGTCTAGGCTATGTGCCTATAGCGGATCTGGCTGCTTTCTTTGAATTCTCAAAATGGTTATGCAACATGAGAGACTCAGGCGATTAGGGATGGCCTAGAGTTTTTGATACCACAATCGCTCCACTTTTTTAATTCCTTTCCACCCCTTCTTTTAATTAAGCAACACAATGGAGCCCAAGGTCTTTGGCTGATCTTAGACACTATCTGAGCTGCCTATACAACCTAACCCAACCTTGAATAAGACCAGATAAACTTATAGGAATAGAATATAACCAGTTGATTAGCTTGGTAACTGCACTATTAGTTGGCTGGAATTATTGAATCACGGATTTGTGCTCGACACTATTTTTTGGCTCATAGGCTTGATTTTATGGTCAATAATGCAAAAGGCGTCAGCCTGACCTCAAAAAATAATAAAGTGCTATGCTTCAAAAATCTTCATTATTAAATAAAACCACCTGAGCTTAAAGCTTAAATATCGCAGTCTCGGATCATCAACAAATTGCACTTTCCTTTGACTTATATAAGAGCTAATGGCTACCAGATTGGGCAAGCAGACTTACAAAAGCCTCAAAGACAACTAGCCCCATTGTCTCCATGGTAATGAACGATGCAACTGAAGCCTGTGACGTCACGTTAATAAAGCTATCTTAAGCTGGTGCTCTTCCTTATGCCGTTTAGGTAAAGCAAAAGAGAAGACACTTTGTGTAGCTTTGTTGCTATGACGTCACAAGGTGTCAATTGTATCTGATGAGAAATTAATTCTTTTGCGAAAGCAAAAAGTTGTTTTTTTCTGTTGGACAAAGCAAAACTCTTATTTATTTGCATAATAGAAATAATTTACTCAGTCCAAAGCATAAAGAACGCAACTTGGATGCACTGCAGCTGTTTATATTTGCCTATTACTAAAAGATAAGTCCAAAGTGATAAAAACTTGTTTACCCTCAATAGTTGCATTCCTTTGACGCGCTATAAATAAGCAGAGAGAGAGTCAAACGCAGCATCACAAAAGCGTCATCTTTATTTCTTTTAATCACGCGTCTTAGATAACTTTGAAGGCAAAGGAAAAGTTGGAAGTCAAAGACTGTTTTGTTTCAATAGGAAAAATATAATTTTAGATCTATTCATAAGCTTCTGCAAAAAGAGCAGAAAGATTTAAGCTAAAATGCAAGCACTATTTATAGTAAGTAGCTAAGTATATTCACCATTGGGGTATTTTTGGGAACCTAAGTTTTTAGAAATCAAGCAACTGCTTTGATTGGCTTGGTCCCCACGTGTTTAGCCAGCTTGTATTTCCCTGGGCTCTCTTCTCTTGACGTAGGAACTGTTTGGTGTAGTGTCTATCAATACTACAGAAGGAATCAAACCCCGTAAGTCGCAGATCGACTTTCTCTATTTTAAAACCTATTTCATTCCGTAGTAGGTTCTTATGTTACGGTTGCCCTAGATGGTATACTATAATTTGGCTCTGGTTGTCCGAAATAATTAGAATTTAATTTAGCCATATCTCTATACTTGCATTCCCTAACTATATCTCATAGTTTTGCTTGAAATATGGTAGTGTAGTTTCGTGTATCTTGTCATAGAATATATCTCCTCTAAAGTAGTTCATTTATTTTTACTTCCCATAATAATTCTTAAGTTCTGGGCAACCAAATTGAGGGCTCCACCTTATTCACCGCCTAAAAGTTTAAATAAAGTATTAATGTAAACAAAAAACAAAACTGTTCGATTATTTTAGCATTTCTTCACTTGAACTAAATAACTAAAAATTCTGATAAGTTTTAAAGTAAAAAAGTCTTATTTTGAGCAAATACGAGATTAAATCGTTCTGCTCTTTTTGCTGAAGCTTATGAATAGATCTAAAATTATATTTTTCCTATTGAAACAAAACAGTCTTTGGCTTCCAACTTTTCCTTTGCCCTCAAAGTAATCTAAGACGAGTGATTAAAAGAAAAACAGATGACGCTTTTGTGATGCTGCGTTTGACTCTCTCTCTGCTTATTTATAGCGCGTCAAAGGAATGCAACTATTGAGGGTAAACAAGTTTTTATCACTTTGGACTTATCTTTTAGTAATAGGCAAATATAAACAGCTGCAGTGCATCCAAGTCGCGTTCTTTATGCTTTGGACTGAGTAAATTATTTCTATTATGCAAATAAATAAGAGTTTTGCTTTGTCCTTCAGAAAAAGCAACTTTTTGCTTTCGCAAAAGAATTAATTTCTCATAAGATACAATTGACACCATGTGACGTCATAGCAACAAAGCTACACAAAACGTTTCTCTTTTGCTTTACCTAAACGGCATAAGGAAGAGCATGACTTAAAACCAGCTTAAGACAGCTGTATTAACGTGACGTCACAGGCTTCAGTTGCATCGTTCATTACCATGGAGACAATGGGGCTAGTTGTCTTTGAGGCTTTTGTAAGTCTGCCTGCCCAATCTGGTAGCCTTTAGCTCTTATATAAGTCAAAGGAAAGTGATTGAAATTGTTGAGGATCAAAAACTGCGATAATTAAATTATAAACGCAGGTGGTTTTATTTAATAGTAAAGATTTTTGAAGCATGGCACTTTATAATTTTTTGAGGCCAGGCTGACGCCTTTTGCATTACTGACCATAAAATCAAGCTAATGAGCCAAAAAATAGTGTCGAGCACAAATCCGTGAGTCAATAATTTCAGCCAACCTAACAGTGCAATTACCAAGCTCATCAACTCGTAATATTCAATTCTTATAGGTTAATCTGGTCCTATTAGCCTCACCCAGAGACCATGAGGTCCATTGTGTTGCCTAATTAAAAATAGGGGACGAAAGGAATTGAAGATAGGAAGGAATTGCTGAGGAGGATCAAAAACTGTAGGACATCCCTAATTGCCTATGTCTCTCATGTTGCATAACCATTTTGAGGATTCGTCGAAAGCAGGCACACCTGCTATAGGCACATAGGCTAGACTACCCAGAACCTCAAAGAATATTTTACCTAGAAACTGGGTTCATCTTCTAAGAAGCGCCGAGCAGTCACTAGCAGGTGTTGGATGCTTTCTGTTTCTTCCTCATCTCCGCAGCTGTGGCAGAAATCGTGATGGGGAACGTGCAACCTCTCAGCCATATTGCCTATGGTGCCGTGTCCCATTACAACGCTTACCACCACCATCCTAGTCCTGTTTGTATGGAAGCGCAGGAGTTCAGATGTTCGCTTTGAATCATATCTCGGCCAGAGTGCTCGGGAGATGCGACAAACGAACACCTTGTCCCATTCTCCCCCCGCCAGAGCTCTAGCCGTCTCGCTGATTTGCAATGCGACGTCATGTAATAGTCTTTTTATATCCGTAACCGCAAGTCTAGCTGTCAACGCTGAGACATTCCTTGCACAATCGTCTGCCGCCTTATTACGCCGCGTATTACGTATACGGGACACCTGCGTGACCCGGAACCCAGCAAAAGGTTATTGAGTGGTGATTGATACGGTTGAGCGGTAGCGTCGTGTTACGGCTTAGTTTACTTTTTACGGTATGAGATGAAAGAGCTTTAATAGCGGTCTGGCTATCGACAAAAATTTCAATGTTTCTTGGACTTCCGTTCAAGGTGCCAATAAGTCTAGCTGCTTGCCAGACTGTGTATATCTCTGCTTGAAAAACGCTACACCAGTCGGTGAGGTGGAATGAAAGCTTCGTCGAAAGCTCCTTAGAGAAGATGCCTGCTCCTGTGCCCTCATCCATCTTCGAACCATCAGTATAGATCGTCAGCTCGTTCCCTTTTAAGAGGGTTCTTCGCATCCAATCTTCCCTCTCCTGGAAAAAGGCGACAAAGTTGTCGTTCCATTTCTGAATTGTGGAGTGTTAATCACTATCCTTGGTCTGCACAGGTATGCCTAACTCAAGTAGGATAACATCCAGAGTCGCCTGAAATTCAGATCACATTGATCCGGTGATACCTCAGCAAATCGTCCTTTGCGTCCTCTGAAGGTATACCATCAGTATAGATCGTCAGCTCGTTCCCTTTTAAGGGGATTCTTTGCATCCAATCTTCACTCTCCGGGAAAAATGCGACAAAGTTGTCGTTCCATTGCTGAACCGTGAGCAGTAATCACTATCCCCGTTCTGCAAAGGTAGTAGGAATCAAGTAGGATACTGCTATGACCACAAGTTGATGGCGTGAGAAGATTTAACGCCTATTGTGAATTTGTCCTATTATAAATTACTAGAATTTGAATATTGGCTGTAAATAGTCAAACATATTTGACTACATTAATAAGAGGCACCCGCCAAAGGCGTACCGCAATGCTTCTAAGTGATGAAGCAAGCAGCTTTTTGCCTCTCACTTGGGTTAGGTTAGGTTGAAGCGGCTGCTGGCTTAAAAATCAGCACACTTAGGACTGGACATGCCCGTTGTGTTACTGCGCAAATCTCTAGAAACTTAATATACTTTTTCTTTGGTGTCAAAACTTAGAAGGAGTCCCAACCTGTTGTTACGATATAACCTACAATCTCCCTTGGGTATAAAGTTTCTAGCTCTGCCAGATTATGAAGGAAATAGTTGCCTGCGTCTACTTAGAGCTTCGCAGCAAGAAGAAAATGTGTTCAACAGAGTCCATCTCTTTATCATCGCCGCTCACAGAAATCGGAACTGTCTCTAAATATACCTCTAAGCTCACGTCGAATTTTTATGCAATCCTCGAAAGCCTATTCTCTAACGGTTGTCCCCGTCCATCAGTGCTCCTTTTCAACTGTGCCTTTATATACCCCATTCTCCCACCAGAGCTTCGCAGCAAGAATAAAAAGTGTTCAACTGAGTCCACCTTCTCCCAATCGTCGCTCACAGAAATCGCAACTGTCTCTCAAATATACCTCTAAGCTCACGTCGAATTTTTATGCAATCCTCGAGAGCTATTCTCTCACGGTTGTCCCCGTCCATCAGTGCTCCTTTTCAACTGTGCCTTTATATACCCCATTCTTCTAAACTTTATTAGGTATTACCATTAACCGTAGGAACAACCTATTTCCCAACTATTCCATTCACATCTTCCCCTTTGGTTTTGTCTGCTCTTTGAGCTGTTTTGTACCACTGTGCGGGCCAAAACGTCGCATTGCTTTACATTGCGTCAGTTTGTCAATTTGTCGATTCGGCATTTCGCCAGTCTGTTGTTGGTTGGTTCGGAATGGAACGGAACACTGGCTTTTTCACCAAAAAGCACAAAATTCTACAATTGTTTTTGTGTGTGTACGAGTATGTGTGTGTGTGTACGTGTATATGTACGAGTATGTGTGTGTGGGTATAAGTGTACTTAATGCGCCAACGAGCAACGCACACGAAATGCGAGCGACGTCGTCGCCAGCCCGGACAGCTCCTCAACCCGCCAAGCCAACGTAACGCCCTCAAGCAGCACATTAATGGCAGTGCTATATATGGATGGGGGTAGGGCGGCTTTTGGGAGCTGGAGCTGGATCTGGATGGCGGCGAAAACAGAGTCGAGCAGAGCAAAAACAGACGCAGATATAGACGACGCCAAAACAGAAACAGAATCCAACCAGCTGCTGCTGCTGTTGCTGCTGCTGCTGCGGTCAAAGCTTTACCCAGGGTGGGTTATGTTTTGGGGGGGTCCTGCCTTGATACTGCTTCTCTCTAGTGGGGTTAGGTGTTGGGGGAAGTCGCTCTGTGTGCACAGAGTAAAATGGGGGCAGGGTAAGTGGCAATGGTGGCAGTCACCGGTTTTGCTGCTGCGCTGCGTTGTTTTCGATATTGTTGTTAAGGTCCTAAGGTGGAGGATTTAATGAAGGATAACGCAAACACGCACACACAGCGACACACTCAGTTGTGTGCGGTTATGCGCGTTTTGAACCATGTGCAATTCCCAGCGCCAAAAACAACAACGACAACCACGACACGGCACGATGTATTACACTTAACGTGTTCTCTCGCTGGCAAACTGGCAAACTGCACTGATGAATTTCCTGTACACAAAACTTGGCTAGCAGACACGATTCTCTTATTGGAATCTCTGTTGCGAATGGCAGGCATAGTAGGCATAGCTTTTGGCCCGATAATTGCGGAGCTGACGAGGCATAAAGAGATGTCGTTGGCGTCGTCGTCATCATCAACAGCATCATCATTATCGTCACTGGTTACCAGCAACCAGTTGCTGAGCTTTTGCTTTTGATAGCAAACAAAAAAAAAAAGGAACTTAACTCGGCCAGGGACATTTTTTTTTAAAGCCTTTCTTTCTGTTTGTTACAATTGCGCTGTTTCACTCTTACAACTGCTTACCAGCTTTGCACTTGTTCATTGCGTCTATTGCTATTTCATGCTGACAAGTCAGATTTTGGCTTCGCTGTGTTTGCTAGCAAATGAAGTAAGGATATCGGCCAGGGACATTTTTTAAAAGTAACTTATTGCGGTTTCTTTCTAGCTCACTGCTCGTTGTTAGCTAGGCAACATTGCTTTATTGCTATTTCACTTTAACACTTTCTTTATTTTGTTTTGCTTTTTGTATCCTCCTTGTCTTCGCATAAAGTCAAAATTTCAAAACTAGTTTCTACTCCTTTGAAAGCTTTTTGCAATATGATTCCAATCCAACTCCAAACCTCTCTTTTTAAAGGCAGCCTATTGCTATTTCATTTCAGCTCACTGCTCGTTGTTACCTCGGCTACGCTGCTTTATTGCTATTTCACTCTTACACTTTCTTCATCTTGTTTTGCTTTTTCTTTTCTCCTCCTAAAGTAAAATTTTCAAAGCTGATTTGACTTCATTTGAAAGCTTCTTGGCATATGATAAGAATCTAATTTCAAAGCTCTCAAAAAAATGTCAAGACTCTCTGGCCACCAGCTAAATTTTAAAATCTTTTTAAAAATTCGCCCTAGAAAGAATTACTATTTCTCTTTTACACTTTCATCTTCTTGTGTCGCTTTTCTCCTTGTCCTTGCATAAAGCCAAACATTAGAACTGATTTTAGCTCGTTTGAAAGCTTCATGTAATATGATAACAATCCAATTCCAAACCTCTCAAAGAATCTTCAAAGCTCTGGCCACCCGCTTCATTTTAATATCTCTTCAAAAATTTGCCCTAGAAGAAATTTTCTCTATAAAGGCGCTGATAATTCATTTAAGCATTTATCGAACCTTTATCCATATTTTAGCCTGAATCTCCCCGCTAAAATACGTCCATGAAAGAAGAATCACTTTTAATATCATCAAATCTTTCAAGCATTTTTCGAATCTACGAACATCTTTAAGACTAGAATTTGAAAGCTCCGCGTAAATGTGTCGAGGAAACACGATTTATCATAATTTTCAATGCTTCAATAATCTTGTAGACGAATATTCAATATCTTCTACAAATCACATAGAAGAATCAATATTAGGTATTATATCATAAATTTCCAAGTCACTTTTCGAATCTTGCCCATTTTTTAGACTAGAAATAAAATACTAATATTACTAACTAAATCACAATTAAGACTAGAATTTTAAAGCTCCATGAAAATACGTCCATGGAGCACTTTCATCCTAATTTCCCATGCTTGAATAATAATAATCTCCTACAAAATACATAGAAGAATCACCTTTATAATGCTTGTTTAAATCTTTCAAGCATTTTTCGAACCTTTGACCATCTTGAATACTAGAATTTGAAATCTCCATGATGATATATTCAGGAAAGACGTTTATCATACTTTTTCATGCTTAAATAATACTTTAGACTAGAATTTAAAATCTTCTACAAAATACAGAGAAGAATCACTTTTAGCATTCAAGCATTTTTGAACCTTTTATCATCTCTCAGAGTAGAATTGAAAATTTAAATGAAAATACGTTTAGGAAGGACTTTTATCATAATTTTTCATGCTTTAATAATCTTTTAGACGAGCATTTAAAATCTTCTACAAAGAAGAATCACTTTAATTATGAAATTCCAATATTATATTTTTCGAATCTTTGCCCATTTTTAAGACTAGAATTAGAAATCTCCGCGAAAAGACGTCCATGAAACAGTTTTATTATAATTTCTCATGATTGATTAATCTTTTAGACTAGTCAAAATCTCCCACAAAATACATAGAAGAATCAATTTTGTCATAAATTTCCAAATTATTTTTCGAACCTTTGGCCATCTTTTAGACTAGAATTTGAAAATACGTCCAGGAAAGGAAGTTTTATAATACCTTTCCATGCTTTAATAAACCTGTAGAAAATCTTTTAAAATCACAAAATACACAGAAGAATCAGTTATCAGACATTTTCACATCGTTCAAGCAATTTTCATACCTTTGACCATCTTTAATACTAGAATTTGAAATCTTCGCGATAAAATATTCAGGAAAAACTTTTGTCGTAATTTTTCATGCCTTGATCATCTTTTGGAATAGAATTTTAAATCTTCTACAAAACACATAGAAGAATCAGTTTTATCATAAGTTTGCAAATCTTTCAAAAACAATACTGCTAAAATTTGCACGTCTTCAATCATGACAGTTTTGCCTCAAATTGAATCTTCAGTTTCTCGATTTCGAACGTTATTAAAGATATTATTTCTGGATCTTATAATGATATCTTTTATGAGATTTAAAAATGCTTGTAGGTACTTCTTACAGTTTAGATGATACTTTTTTTTTATGGGAAAATGACTCCTAAAGCTCTGAAATATGCCACGATTGATGTGCTAAAAAAAATGTATAATATAATGATGGATTTTTTTATGGGGACAGAAAGATATTTTGGATAAGCAATAAGGAGAGAACAAGATTGAAAAAAAAAATTAAGAGTAATCTCTTTCTCGATTTTTCTTCAACCTAGAACGAAGGTGGGTAGATTCCGAGCTCGTAAAATATTTCCACTTCTTTAAAATTGAAAATAAATATCAGTAAGCTTTAGTTCTTCTTACAATGCAATCAGAAATCGCAATGAAATTTAGACCTGGATTTCTTTTTCTGGATATGTAGAAGACTTCCACTTTACCCTAAGCTGGTTCGCAATGAAATTGGGACCATATAAATTTTTTTCTGGATTTATAGAAGACTTCGACTTTTCACTAAGCTACTTCGCAATGAACTTTGGTCCATCGGAATTTTTTCTGGATTAGTAAAAGACTTCGACTTAACCCTCTAGTTTGCGAACTCTCCAAGAGCTGGCCATTCTCGAGCTTAAGATAGACTTGAACTTGGTTGATATAGAATTTGAAGTTGATTTGAAATAGCAACCTGAAAGAGCAGGGGATGGGTTCTGAAAATATTTGAGTTGACCTTCGTGGAGCTTATTAGATAGACTTGAACTTAAGTGATATTCAAATTTCCTGATTTACCTTCAGAAAATATTTAAGCGTCTTCTGAAATATTTTCCAGCCCAAAGCCTTTTATTATACTTCAAAACTAGTTCTATAGCATGATGGGTCGAAATAAACCTAGAAAAGAGATTATATCTTTCATAATCTTTCAAGATTATATCTTACATGATATTTAAAAACGTTTAAACTGCTAATTTGGGTGATAATGCTTCCTATACAGTAAATTTTTTAATATCAACCTCTCAGGATTTATAATATGGCAGCGGAACAGAGTTGGTCACTCCGCTCTGCTCATTCTTAAAACTTTTTATTAAGGTACGGTAGCTAGTACTGTACATTTTTAAAAATAAATCTCTCAGAATCGATAACATGTCAGCGGGACAGAGTTGGTCGCTCTAACAGCTGTTTTAGCATGTAAAATTCTGACATTTTACCCAGCTAGCCATCAAACCACTTTCGTGGGAAATACTCTTTGCTATCCATTGACTACTGACTGCGACCACTGTGCAGCTGCCATGTCCAGTAGTCCTGATGCTGACTCCACTCCACAAACCCCCCCACAGCTCTAAAAGCGTAAGCGAAATTAATTAAACGCAAGCCGCGCGCTAAAGACAACGACAGCAGCAAACCGAGGCGGGTTTTGGGGCTGCAGGGAACGGCCACGGAAGTGGTTTGGAGGGGTCACAACGTTGATTTGGAACACTAGCGACATGACTCTGGGCTCTGCGCTCTGTTTGTTGGAGGGCGTGTACACAGACACAAACAGGGGACGCTGGACTGAAACGGATGCGGACGTGACACCGCAGCATGAACGAATTTCATTTAAGTCAATGACAGCGGCGGGTCCTTTTGTTGACCAGCGAAGCCTTACGACGACTTCAAATGCTGGCAGCCTCAACCGACCCACATTTCTGTTCTGCCCACTCATTAACTACACGCCCACTCTCTCTCAATCTCTCTCTTATGGCTTTTTGTGTTTTGCAGTTTGCCGCCACCCTCACCCGCGCATACGCCCACCAAAGGTTTCGATGGCAACTTCAAGCTGGAGCCGAATCTCAGCGTCAAGGAGTTTGCACAGACAAACGAGAATGGGAATATTGAAGCGCCCGTGAACATGCCCACGCCCACGCCGCCTCAACGCAAGCGCTACAAGAAGCGTGTACAGTTCAATGATGCAGTCAATGGCTTTACGGGCAAGGCGAAAGGTGGCGCTAATCCTGCCACCGCCGCCGCGGGCTACGCAGGCAGCAACAGTAGCTATGGCAGCGCTGCGGTCTCGGGCAAGTCCAAGAAGCATGAGGCTAAGGCGGCTGCAGCGGCGCTAAAGGCTGGCGCAGCTGCGGCTGCTGCTGCAGCTGCCGCCGCCGCTGCTGCAGCTACGCGCAACAGCAGCGATACGCTGCCCGAGGTCCTGGATTGCCGCATTGCGGAGAAGATTAAGAGCGAGCTGGAGGCCAGCAAGGAGTCACTACCGAATGCGCTGTGCTTAAAGAAACGCGATAGTTTTGGCAGCACGGCCGTTGTCACAGCGCCACTGCAGCAGAGCGACGATGAAGACGACGAGGATGAGGTGCCGCATACGGGCACTGTGCTGGTGACAGCCAATGATGATACGCCGGGCGCGTTGAACGGACAGCTGGGCAACTTTCATGTGCGCTCCAAGTCCAGCGGCGCCAAAAAGTCGCAGAGTGCCAAGGCAGCCGCTGTGGCTGCGGCAGCGGCGGCTGCAGCTGCAGCAGCTGCTGCCATGATGCCACCCAACAGCTATGACGAGCAGGAGGACGAGCTGGCTGGTCTAGGCGCTGGCGCTGACGATGATGACGACGATGATGAGGAGCTGGACGAGGAAGCGCTGGCGCGCGAAATGAAAATGGAGCAAAATTTTGTAGAGGAAGAGGATGAGCATGATATAGCATTTCGTTCGCAGCAATCCTGTCGTGAATGTTCAATTACGCATGATCACAAACTGTGCCCGCTGCGCAATGCCTGCGGCAATGTAACCGATGCGGTGGATCTGGCCGAGTGGATAGAACGACGCAATTTGGAGGCACTGGCCAAGCTCAAAGCTGATGCACAACGACAGGCCAAGCATGGTCGACCGCGTCACGATGACGACGAGGATGACATGGAGGATATGGACATGGATGAGAGCTCACAGCTGTCGGAGCTGGAAACCAAGCCGTTGATCACCTTTGCCGAAGCCTCGGTGCCCGCCGAATTTGAGCTGCACAATGTGGAGCCCAATGTGACCGGCGTCTTTGCGCGCACCGAGGTGCGTGCCTACACAAAGCTGGGACCGCTCATTGGACAGCCCGTGCAAACGGGTGAGGTGCGTGAGGGCAATGATATGAAATGGATCTTTGAGATGTGCGAGGCGGGCGCCGACAAAAGCTATCTGCTGTGCTGCGACAATCCCAATACATCCAACTGGTTGCGTTATATACGTCCAGCGCCCAGCTATGATGAGCGTAATGTCAACCTGGTATCCATTGAGCGTCAGGCGTACTTTGTTAGCTGCAGGGACTTGAAGAATGGCATGGAGCTGCTCTACTGGAGCGACGACTGCAATACCATGTGGCGCAAAAAGCATACGGAGAAAACAAGTGAGTATTAGTCCCAGGACAAGACGTAGGAGCCCATTTAATTACTTACTCCTTCTTTAATCTCTTCCTGCTCTAGATTGCGGCGGCTGTAATCTGAAGTTCGAACATCCGCTGTACTATCGCACACACTGCTCGGTCTTTCACGATCCCTCGATGAGCTTAACCATACGCAAGTATCATTGTAAGGTTTGTGGAGAGGCTGTGCTCGGCAAGGATAACATAATGAAGCATGCGGCGGAGAAGCATGATGGCAAAGGCGCCTATCAGTGTCAGTTTTGTAATAAATTCTTTCTGCGTCTCAATTATCTGGAAATGCATCGGACCTATGGCTGTGCGTCCAATCCGAATCGGGCGAGACCGTTGTGTGACTTTTGTGGACGTAAATTCTGTCAGCCGCAGAAGCTAAAGGCGCATATTAAGCGTATGCACAGCGGTAAGTTCGGTGTGACCAGAGTTGTACCTATATTGTTTGTTGTCGTCGACATGTAATCACGTAAAAGCTAGCTAGCGTAACGTAAAATACGTATGTACTAACAAAAAAAAAACATAGAAACTGTGTAAGCGGCAAGAGAATGCAAAATTAGCGATATAACATAGTGTAAGCTCGTATATCGTAAAACAAAAACAGCTATATCGTAATGTGTTTAACGTAAGCTGCGACGACGTATTGCTTTTGTTCACAGAAATTCACACTAAACATATGCATATTGTAGTAGCATCATATAACGTAAGAAATTTTTTCGATATATATTCACATGCAAACCGACATTGGCATAAAATCGTTTATCGTAAGCAGTATGGACATGCTGTTTGAGTTTTGCTATGTGCACATTGAATATCATTTAAAGCGCTATATCGTATAAAAAGTAACGCCAGCTAGGCTACATGCTGCTCGCTTTTGCATATACACAAAACGTATACAAAAACGTAATGGACGTAATGCCAAATGCACTGCTTATACCGTAAAGTCTTTAAAAGTGGTCTTTCTCATAAATAATTAACGTAATGCCAAACGCACTGTTTATATCGTAAAGTCTTTAAAGTAGTCTTTCTCACTTTCTTTACTGCTTATATCGTAAAGTCTTTAAAGTAGTCTTTCTCATAAATAATTGACGTAATGCCAAACGCGCTGCTTATATCGTAAAGTCTTTAAATTAGTCTTTCTCATAAATAACTGACGTGATACCAAACGTTCTGCTGATATCGTAAAGTCTTTAAAGTGGTCTTTCTCATAAATAATTAACGTAATGCCAAACGCACTGCTTATATCGTAAAGTCTTTAAAGTGGTCTTTCTCATAAATAATTGACGTTATGCCCAACGCGCTGCTTATATCGTAAAGTCTTTAAAGTGGTCTTTCTCATAAATAATTAACGTAATGCCAAACGCACTGCTTATATCGTAAAGTCTTTAAATTAGTCTTTCTCATAAATTTACTCATACATTGCTACGCAATATATAAAAGCTTAATGTAAGCTTTTTGCACGTACTACTGGAGTTTAATAATACATACATGGTATATCGTAAATTCGTCAACGTAAGCTGCGTCAACCTAATAGCCTTAAACTGCTTTGACGTACTGTTAAAAATACGCACAAATAGGTAAACAAACAAATTTTTAATTATATATCGTAAATTACGCTATATCGTTTGTTTCTAAAAGTGAGCTGTTTCAACGTAATTGCATATAATAAGCTGCTTGGCCGTACTGTTCAAAATACGCACCAATATACGCATAAAAAAATTAAAGTTGTACATCTTAAAATACGATATGTCGCAAATATCGTACTGCACGTACTGCTGGAACTTAACAATACATACATAGTATATCGTAAATGAGTCAACGTAAGCTGCGTCAACCTAATAGCGTTAAACTGCTTTGACGTACTGCTAAAAATACGTACAAATACGTAAACAAATAAAAATTAAAATTGTATATCGTAAATTACGCTATATCGTTTGTTTCTAAAAGTGAGCTGTTTCAACGTAATTAAATAACCTTAAGTAAGCTGATTGGCCGTACTATTCAAAATGCTCACCAATTTACGCATAAAAAATTAAAGTTGTAGATCTGAAAATACGATATATCGTAAATTACGAAAAGTAAGCTGCCTCAATATAAGTGCCTTAAGCTGCTTCGAATTACTATTAGAAATACTTAGTTGTGCGTATATCAAATTAAAATTGGTTATCGTAAAGTTCGCAATATCGTAAACTTCAAAATCTAAGCTTCATCAACGTGCCTAAAGTTAGCTGCTTGGACGTACTGCTAAGGGGCCGTACCCAAAATACATGACACAATTTTTAAAATTTGTGGACACCTCCCCTATAACCTCCCCTGTAACAACCGTAGTATAAGCCAAGGCCCACTACTTCTGGAGCCAATTATTAAAAAAGGGTAATTTCCCTTCCGAATATTTTTGACTACGTGAGTTAAACGCGTACCCCTGGTCGTGTAACCAAGCATGGTATTTTCAAGATCTTTACAAAATTTGAGTACGGTCCCTAACTAAAACACAAAAAGTAATACGCTGCAAAAATGCATTTGTATATCGTAAAATCGGCTAAGTCGTAAATTACTCAAACTAAACTGGATTAGATTATATGCTTCACGTAAGCTGCTTTGAAGTACTGCTAAGAAAAACGCATAAATAAAGCCACATGCAGATAATTAATTTGTATATCGTAAAATTCGATAATTATACGCAGCAATTACTATATCGTAAAAAATTATATAAAGTAATTTACTAGATTTTAGTTGCGTTGACATTATACTTACGCTTACTTATATACACGCTTATAAATATTTGTATATGAGCATACAAATAAAATTATATAGTGTAAAAGACGCTATATCGTAGATTATTAAACGTCAGCAGCGTCGACTTACCGCTTGTGTTTTACATAAACACACTCATACATATGTGAGTGCTTTTACTTATATACATATGCAACCATAGTAAACTTTTATTTGGTTAGATATACAATATCGTAAACTATTTAACGTATTTCGTAAATTTTCCAAGATCCTACACTATTAACGTAAACTGTGTAAGCAGCACTGCTTGCGCTTAGTCGTTCATAAACTCAAGCGTATATTTGCATATACGTAAATATATCGTAAAAAAAAATATATATCGTATATTGCTCAACTTAAGCAGGCATACTGCATTTCGTACACATTTGTGTGCATTTACTTATAGGTACGCACATTGCAACCATACTAAACTTTTATATCGTTAAAAACGTAATATCGTAAGCTATTAAACGTATATTGTTTTGTATCGTAAAATTTCCAAGATCCTTAACTATTGAACGTAAACTGTGTAGGCATAAACTCAAGCAAATATTTGCATATACGTAGATTATCGTAAAAAATAAATATCGTAAATTGCTCAACTTAAGCAGCATTGGCATACTACATTTCATACATATGTTTATGCATTTACGTATATACATATTGCAACCATAGTAAACTTTTATATCGTTAGATATGCAATATCGTAAACTGTTAAACGTATATCGTTTTATATCTTACAATTTGCAAGATCCTGAACTATTAAACATAAACTGTGTAGACAGCACTGCTTGCGTTTACTCATTTATAAGCTCAAACATATATTAGCATAAACGCTGATATATCGTAAAATAATACATATCGTAAATTGCTCAACTTAAGCAGCATTGGCATACTGCATTTCATACATATGTTTGTGCATTTACATATATACATATTGCAACCATACTGAACTTTTATATCGCAATATCGTAAATTATTAAACGTATATCGTTTTATATGGTAAAATTTCCAAGATCCTACATTATTAAACGTAAATTGTGTAGACAGTCACTGCTTGCGCTTACTCATTCATAAGTTCATATTTGCATATACGTATATATATCGTAAAAAGATATAAATCGTAAATCGCTCAACTAAAGCAGAATTGGTATTCAGCATTTCATACATACTTGTGTGTATTTACATATATACATATTGCAACCATACTGAACTTTTATATCGTTAGTTATGCAATATCGTAAACTATTAAACGTATATCGTTTTATATCGTGTAATTTCCAAGATCCTTCACTAGTAAACGTAAGCTGTATAGACAACACTGCTTGCGTTTACTCATTCATAAGCTCAAACATATATTTGCATATACCTCAATATCGTAAAAAAATATATATCATAAATTTCTCAACTTAAGCAGCATTGGCATACTGCTTGCGCTTACCAATACAAACATATATAATATGAAAAATTGTATATCGCAAAATATCCAATATCGTAAATTGTTGAACTTAAGCTGCGTCGTCGTACTGCTTTCGCATACCACACTCAAACACACACACACACATGCACACTCATTATGTAACAGCTATATATCATACTATGTACTAACTAACAACTTATATCGTAAATCGTAAATCGCTTAGCCGTAAATTGTAATCATATATACTAACTAATACAACTTACTAATCAACGCTAATCAGGCGCTACAAAAACACAACTCTGCATCTGCAAACGTTCATCATTTTGCCCATCTTGAGTTGTATGCCAATTGGTCGAAACATTTTTATGCCTTTTTTCTTTCAATTGCTTAATATTGTACGATATCGTATATTTTATTTTCATAGTCACACATGAATATCGTAACATACGTACACAGACACACAAATCATGATCAACTTGCATCACAGCATAAACTTCACGCTTTTAGTGAATGCTTGAGTTTTGCCCCTTGAGTTGTATTTTTTTTTAATTTTTGGTCTAATTTTATTTAGTTCTCTTAGTTTTATTATATTTTTGAAACCTATGTATGATATTATGTATAAGTCTTAATCCCGCCAAAGAAAAAAATCGAAAAAAAAACCAAACCTATCTTTGATCTAATGCTACTTGTCCTTAGAGCCTTTTGTGCCTTGTTTCTGCTTACGTTTTGTGTTCTTCGTTCGTTGGTTGGTTGCTTATCTCTTGGTTGTACTCTCTAATTTCTTTCAAAATCACCACAATCCAAAATTTCATTTTCTTCATACAATTTCATTTTAGATATGGCTGATGTTTTACGAGATTTTCAGTGTAAATTATGTTCAAAACTTCTAGGATCGCGTGCGGCATTGCAACGCCATTCGAAGGAGGTACACAGCCGCAACTCGACCGTGGTCAGTTGTCCGCGCTGTCAGAAACTGTTCCAGAATCGCAGCAATCTCAAGATACACATGCTCACGCATTCCGGCGTGCGGCCCTTCAAGTAGGTTCCAATCTCATCCCTCCACCAGCCACAACTCACAGTTATCATTTTTTCGTTTCCTTTAAAGATGCGCGGAACCGGAGTGCAATGCCGCCTTTACCACCAAACAGTGTCTGCAGTTCCATTACAAGAAGGTGCACAACTATACACAGGAACAGATGCCCAAGATTGAGCGCAGCGTCGCCTATACCTTTGATGCCTATTCTGGCGGCATGAAGGTTGACTTTCTGGGTAAGCCTAGAGCGCCTTTAGCGGCCGCGTCCGGGCTAGCAGCGCCCAGCCCTAACGCAGCGCTGAATTCTTTCACAGAACAAGCACCGCGTCGTCGCCGCAAGAGCCTGGAGGATCAGAACTCTATGCTCAGCTCTAGCATGCAAAGCGATACGGAATACTCTGATGACAACATATTCGAGGCCATCAAGAAGTCGGGAAAATCCATAAAGGATCTGTGCCGCAATGAGCCCAATCTCAGCTTACTCTCCTCCAAAATCTCTAGCATCTTTGCGGAGAAGGTTGCGCCCAGTGGCGCGCCCGTGCCACCCACGTCCGCCGTCAGCGGCGGACGCAAGCGTAAGCGCAAGAAAGATCTGGCCTTGACGGCTGCACAGCAGCCTCAGCTGCAACAGCAGCACAGCCAGCAACATGCCTTGCATCCACTTGAACAGCCCACGCCACAGCATTACCAGACGCCGCATCAGTCCTCGCATCATCATCAGCAGCAGCAGCAGCAACAGCAACAACAACAGCAGTCCCAGCATCATCAGGCGCATCAGCAGCAGCTGGCGCAGCAGCAACAAACGCATCATCAGCAGCAGTTACCAGCCGGCGCCTTGCTACATGGTGGCGGCGGCGGTGTACCCGGCGATGATGACGATGAGGATGCACGCATGGAGCAAGTGCGTCGCAAGCAGAATGCGCAGCTCAGCCTGGTCGAATCGTTTCTCACCAACACAGCTCATAGATTAAGCGCGCAGCAGCAGGTGCAGCAGGTGGTGGCTGCGGCCGCCGCTGTTTCTGCCATGGCTGGCGCAGGCGCAGCGGCCGGGGATGAGGCCAGCAAGCTGCATATGATGGGCCACATAGGTGTGGGCATGGGCGTGGACGAGGACGATGATGACGATGAGGAGGACGATGATGGCGGCCAGGCAGCAGCGCATCATCATCAGCAGCATCACAGCCACAGTCACAGCCATAGCCATCCACATCATGCGCACGCCCATGCGCATCATCATGCCCAGCCGCATCATGTGGCCGCAGCGGCAGCGGCTGCCGTGCAGCAGCATCAACAGCATCAGGCGGCACAGCAGCAGCAGCAGCATGAGCATAGCGGCTATAGGCATGCGGCAGCCATGAATGCTGCATTGGGTCAGAATCTGGTGGTCAGCAAGGGCAGCAAGAAATGGATAGGCGCCGATGACAGGCATTTGAGTGCGCGTGATTGCGCCTCTGTAGATGCACGTTTGGGCCTAGGCAATGGCGGCGACGGCGCTGGCTCTGGCGATGTGGGTGATGCAACGACGGCGGGCAACATGAGCAGTGCCGCCTGTGGACTGGCCAATGCGGGCGATGGCCCAGATCTAGGCTTTGCAGTGCCGCCCAGCGCCGTGGACGAGCATAGCAAGCTGCTGGGACAGAATCGTGACTTTTTGGCGCGTCTCATGAGCAGCGCCAGTGCCAATCATGCGCACGCTCATCATCATAGCTCCAACAACCGCGAGGAGGATGAGAATAGCTCATTTCTGGATGTCGTTGAGTCCAACAATAATGCGGCAGCTGCAGCAGCGGCAGCAGCCATGTCACAGTATCATCATAATGCAGCGGCTGCGGCGGCAAATGGTGGTGCAGCTGGCGGAGCTGGTGGTGCAGGCGGTGCTAGCAGTGGTGCTGGTGGCCATACGCCAACCGGCGCTGGCGGGCTAAGTGGCGTGGGTGGCGGCTCGGCGGGTGAGCCAACACAAATGCAGATGAACTCGCTGTCTCACTCACAGTCGTTCATGAGCTCTTTCTATAATAATGCAAATGCAAGACTGAGCGGTGCCGGGGCAAGCGCCTCCTCGTCAGCCATGCTGGTGGAGGCGGCACTTAATTCCGTTGGCAATATGGCCATGGACAGTGAAAGCAGTGACTTGAAGGTAAGCGGCGGTAGGGGTGGGGACAAGAAAATGTTATGCACATATTCCCAGTGACGTCACAATAACTTGTACTCTGCTTTTGTATTTAGGTACCCACCGAGAACAACATTAACACCGACAGTCCCATGAGCGCACATGTGGATGCCGAGTCGAATCGCTTTGGTTCGGCAGGCGGTGCCAATAGCAGTGGCATTGCCGGCATGGATAATCTGGAGAACGAGCTAAAGATGATGAAAAATCTGGGTAGCTTTCCCATGCAAATACCACCGTTGCCCATGTTTCAGGGTGCCTGCAATATATCACCCAATGCCTCGACACCCACAAATCCGCAGAGCAACCAGAACCAGAATGATGTGGACGTGGATGCTGGTTCAACGCCGCGTCCACAGCATATGAGTGGCAGTGCTGCCGACTCGGATGGCTTCTCCTCAACGCATCATCGCACGCCGCCTTCACCCCCGCCCATATCGCCTGGACGTGACTATGGTGGCATGTTCAATTCTGGGGCTGGCAGTAATGGCACACCCGGTGGTCCTGGCACTGCGGGCAGTTCGAGCAGCGGTGGCGCTGGTGCGGGTGGCAGCAGCAGCGGTGGTGCTGGCGCTAACAATATGTCCGCCTCATCACCGCTGCCGGCGCTGCAGGCACAACGACGCAATGCTTCCAGCGTGGGCAGCACATATCCCGAGCATGAGCTTATATCGCCTGCTTCGTCGCCATCCATACCGCGCTATAACTTTAATGGTGATATGATGCGGCACAAGCGCGCCGAGCAGGAACAAGATCGGCGGCAGAATATCTCGCGGCATAATCATCTATCCAGCGATGAGGAGAACAGCATCATGCCGCAGAACAGGTGAGAGTTAGCTACACTAGGCTTCAAGAGTACTCACTCCATGGAGGTACAGTCTGCGTCTTATTCTGACATCAGCTGGAGCTAGATAGATTCTTCTGGCATCTCTTTTTTTTTCCTTACTAATTGCTCCAACATTTCTCTTTGCAGTGCTGGCCAGGACATGCGCATGAAGTTCCCGCAATCGCAAATCGATTTAATGTACTCCAAATACGAGAGCATGGCCTCCAATCTGAAGTACAACAATCAGGAGCTCGACTCACCGGCCGAATATCGTAATAGCAACAGCAATGTTGCCAGCGCCGCCGCCGCAGCCGCTGCAGCCAGTGCCGCCAACGATATGTCCGATCTGCAAGGTCTGGACATGTCCTCACGCTCCAATGTGGGTGCGACCAGCAATTATCATCACAACTTTCAGCTACCCAGCAGCCGCTACCATCATCACATCTACGACATACTGTCGGATCGGGAGCAAAACCAACAGGCTCAGGCACAGTCACAGCAACAGCAGCACCACAGCTCGGCAGCGGCGGCAGCTGCCGCTGTGGTGGCACAGCATACACATCAGCAGGAGCACAGCAGCCAGCTGGCCATGCAGCAGCATCAGTCGGCGGCGGTTATGCATAATATGCTGAGCGATCAGCTGAGCGAGCAGGAGCACGATCAGACCACCTCGGTGGATCTAAGTCGCACGGCCAACTATGTGGTTTCATCGCCGCCACAGCTGCCCTATAATCATCCGCATCATGATATGCTGCGCATGGCCTCGCTGGACTTGACGCCCAACACAAATATGGGCGTGGGCAATAATCGTTCGTTTCTGTCATCGCAGATGCAGCATCAAAGCCGCGAGAGTCTGGAGCATCATCGGCTGCTGTCCACGGTGGAGCAGCATCGCATATTAGCCGCCTCAAATGCGGCCGATCAGCATCGTTTGCTGGTAGATCCTACGGCTCATCTCTTGATGGAGCAAAATAATCGCTTGCTGGGCACAGCGGATCAGTCACGTTTGCTGGGCGAATCCGCAGCAGCGGTGGCACAGAATCGTCATATGGCGCGTAGCTTTGGTGCCTATCATCAGGTTGCTTCGAGTAACTATCATCCGGGTGTTAGACCACCACCGGTATTGCCATCGGCTAATCATCACGCTTCCAATCCATCAAACTATCATCCGTTTCCGGCTTACTACTAAACGTGGATAGTTTCTATGTTGTATATGCTATATATGTGTGTGTGTGTGTGTGTGTGTCCGACTATATACTTGTATTATGTAAACTTGAAATACAGAGACAAAACGACAAACAGGCAGGCAGTAACTAAAGCTATATATAACTATGTGTACTATAACTATCATATATCCTAGTTAAGATATGATCTAAACGCAGTTGTATATGATTTAGGTTAAGCCGGATACGGATACGGTTCGGCAGCACTTGCGCTTATTTTTTTTTGTTCCGAAAAACAAGTGAAAATTCTTTGGTGTCAAGGGATAGCAAGAACTGCGTCTAGCACATAATACCCACAAGATGTATAGACACAGCTCAAGAAGTTTTTTTTTTTTTTTGGAACTGACTTTTCCAAGTCGAATTTTGAGTGCTAAATCTTCCAAGACATCTGTAGGAGATATCAGGAAATATAATCGAACAAAAAAGACGCTGGAACATTGTGCAGCTTCCAAGTCAGTTAGCCAAAGCAACCTAGTCCATGAAGCATACAAACTTAGAGCCTTATAGGTACGATTTCTTCCAGGAATAATCTTCCTATAAATCTAGAAAAAATGTGCAGGCATATTTTTCTTCTTTAACGAGTTAAAAAACAAAACGATCCAACAAGAAAGACGCTGGAACATTGTTCGGCTTCCGAGTCAGCTAATAGTCCATGGGGCATACAAACTTAGAGCGTTATAGGTGCAGTTTCTTCCAGGAAAAATCTATTAAATATAGAAAAAATGTGCAGGAATATTATTCCTCTTTTAAGTCAAATAATAAATGCTTCCCAGGACATAGGGGAAAATAGAGTTATAGCCAAAAAAGTACAGTTTCTTCCAGAACAAATGTGAAAAAGCCAAGATCTTCGGGTTTTTCCCCAAAACGGAACTACCGGAACTAGTACTAGTAGAAATGCCTAAAAGAACTCTAGAGACTTACGTCCTATCCAATTTCAACTAGTCGAACATAATGAAAACATTTTTTTGGTTTGCGCAAACTATACAAGCATTTCCAGGGTTGGATTGAAACATGGTGGCACAAGAGCCGTGAAAAAACTGGGACCACATGACTGTTTTCCCCAAAATTACCTGATCCAGTATTAGCAGAAGCCTCTGCATGAACTCC
The DNA here is from genome assembly GCA_037043745.1 of Chymomyza amoena. Lineage (NCBI taxonomy): Eukaryota > Metazoa > Arthropoda > Insecta > Diptera > Drosophilidae > Chymomyza > Chymomyza amoena. The sequence goes on along the minus strand of JBAMAX010001927.1, from coordinate 57,112 downwards.
ATAGACATTTGTCCGATGCAATTCCAACTAGTAATAATTCCAATTCCAAGATAATGAAAACATTTTTGATTGACTGTAAGCTGTATAAGCATTTCCAGGCAGGATTAAAACATTTGAGGACTCACAGACCGTGGTAAAACTAAGACGTTCAATCTCAAAGGAACTAGTTAAGTAGATATTTTAAATTGTCTGTACACACGTTCTCAGGGCTGTATTAAAACACTTTGGGCCCAAGGGCTACGTAAAATAGGGGCGTTATTACGATTACCCGCCAATTTTCTTTATTACTTTGGGTCCTTGGGCCCGGCGGCTAATGTATACACATTTCAAGGGCTGGATTAAAATACTTTGGGCCCAAGGACTGCATAAATTAAGGGCGCCATTGCGATTACTGGCCAATTTTTTTCATTACTTGGTGCTCTTGACCCCGGCGCCCAATCTATAAGTGGCATACACATTCCAAGGCCTGGATTGTTGTGCCCCATGGGCTGTGTAAAATGGGGGCGCTATTACGATTATCTACCCAGCCATTTTCTTTACTTTTTTGGTTTCTTGGCCCCAGCGCCCAATGTCTAAGCTGTATACACATTGTGGGGCTAAATTAAAGCACTTTGGGCCCAAGGGCTGCACAAAATAGGGGCGCTATTATACTATATTACCTGCCCAGTTTCTTCATTACTTTGGGTCATTAGCCCCGAAGCTCCATGTATAAGCTATTTACACATTTCAAGGGCTGGTTTTTTGGGCCTAAGGGCTGCATACAATTACGTACCCGTCCATTTTCTTCATTACTTTGGGTTCTTGGCCCCGGCGCCCAATGTCACTGGTAATTCTCGTCTGACGAAACTCTATCACTTTTTAGGCGTCCATGGTCATTCCGATCGAACCTAATTTGTTTAGCCAAAAATTTCTTCAAAATAAAATATTTGTGAATATTTAAAATTTTTAAACAAATTTTCTAGTCTTCTGTAGACTTATACGCAGAAGCATCTTCTGACCCTGCTTCAATCCGCTCCTGTTCATTTTGATCAAAGACGCTTGGAAAAAAATACCTTTAATATTTCTTCAGAATCTTTACCATTTTTGGGTCTCCCTGGTGAAGCCGATAGACCGAAATTTGTTTAGCTAAAAATTTTTTTAAGATACATTTTTTCTGAATATTCAAACTTTTCTTAATTTCATAATTTTTTAGTCTTCTGTAAGCTTCTGCGTATAGCATCTTCTGACGTTGTCTATTAAAGCCGCTCGAAAAAATATCTTTAATATGTCTTCAGAATCTCTATAACTTTTTGAGCATCCCTGGTCATTCCGAACAAACGAAATTTGTTTAGCTAAAAAATTCTTTAAGATACTACTTTTCAGAACACTCAAAATTTTTAAACTAATTTTCTAATCTTCTGTAGGCTTCTGTGCGCATCCTCTGTCGCTGCTTCAATCCGCTCCTGTTCTTTTCGATCAAAGACCCTCAAAAAAAAAACCTTTAATATTTCTTCAGCATCTCGCTTGGAAAGCTAGTTCCAAAAAAATGCTCATTAACTTTGTTGCACAGTGTCTTACAGATACATTCTAATAGTTCTTGAAGCCGCTTCTGTTCATTTCGATCAAAGACGTTTACAAGAAATACCTAAGATTCTTCAGAATCTTGCTTGGAAAAACTAGTTCCAAAAATAATTGATATTAACTTTGCTGCACAGTGTCTTACAGATACATTCTAATAGTTCTTGAAGCCGCTTCTGTTCATTTCGATCAAAGACGTTTACAAGAAATACCTAAGATTCTTCAGAATCTTGCTTGGAAAAACTTGTTCTCAAAATACTTGATATTAACTTTGTTGCACAGTGTCTTACAGATACTTTCTAACAGTTCTTGAATCCGCTCCTGTTCTTTTCGATCAAAGACGCTCGAAAAAAAAACCTTTAAAATTTCTACAGAATCTCGCTTGGAAAAACTAGTTCCAAGAAAAATGTTCATTAACTTTGTTGCACAGTGTCTTACAGATACATTCTAATAGTTCTTGAACCCGCTTCTGTTCATTTCGATCAAAGACGTTTACAAGAAATACCTAAGATTCTTCAGAATCTCGCTTGGCAAAACTAGTTCCAAAAATAATTGATATTAACTTTGTTGCACAGTGTCTTACAGATACATTTCTAATAGTTTTTGAATCCGCCCCTGGTCATTTCAATCAGAGACGCTCAAAAGAAATACCTTTAATATTTCTTATACGTCAGGATCTCGCTTGGAAAAACTAGTTCCAAAAAAAGTATCTATCAACTTTAAAGATACATTCTAATAGTTCTAAAATTCGCTCCTGTTCATTTCGATCAAATACGTTCGAAAAAATACTTTTAATATTTCTTCAGAATCTCGCCTGGAAAGCCTAGTTCCAAAAAAATATTCATTAACTTTGTTGCACAGTGTCTAACAGATACTTTCTAACAGTTGTTGAATCCGCTCCTGTTCTTTTCGATCAAAGACGCTCAAAAAGAAGACCTGTAATATTTCTCAGAATCTCGCTTGGAAAAACTAGTTCCAAAAAAGAGTTCTTTAACTTTGTTGCACAGTGTCTTATAGATACATTTTTAATAGTTCAATTTTGAAGCGCAAATAAGTTTTAAGCATAGCAATTTTTGGTTCCTCAGTTCTTGCATGTAATTATACTATAAAAAATAAAAAAGATATTTATGCTTAATTATATGCTAACAACATAAATACACACACATATATCTAAAACTTATAACTTATACTAAAAAACTTAAGTTATTTAATGTTTTTTTAAAAATAAAACCAAAGACAAAAAAAAAACCAAAAAATTTAGTGTGCCAATATGATTAAGTGTAAATTGATTTTTAAAAAAAATTAAAAGCAAGTTGGGCTGTATGTATGTTTTTTTTTTATATATATATATATCACTAAATATTATGAATATGTATAGTTGTATATGTATAAAACTAGCACATAATTATGTAATATGTAATAAACCCAACAAAGAAGCCTAAAAAACGCTGTGGAAAACATTTTTGGTGCAAAGATATTGGCCATTGTGGAGGATAGTAAATCAGCAAAAGATGCTTAATTTAAAAAATATAAATAAAATTAAATAAAATTTTAGAAATCAATAAGGTAATAAAATTAATCTGTAGCTTTTTAAGTACAACTTAAATTTAAGCTGTTATAATTTTTTAAAAAATTTTTTATTTATATAACTTTAAAAAAAATTTATTAATTAATTAATTAAATTTTAAAAACACAATTATGCTTTAAAAAGGCATTAAATAAGCTCAAATATTTTATTTCATGATTTTTTGATATAACATAATTATAAATAATATTTTTATTTTACTTAAATTTTGAGCTGTCAAATTTTTAGCACAAAATTTCGTATTTTTTATTTAATAAATTTTTTAATTCTGATTTTAAACATTTTTGTATAAATTTTCATTAACTAATTTTACTAAATTTTGCAAGTAAACTAAAGTTAATTTGTAAATTTTTTTAATTGTGATTTTAAAAATTTTTTAATAGATTTTTATCAAATTTTTACAAATATTGCAAGTAAACTAAAACTAAAGTACATTTTAAAAACAAAATACATATGCTTTAAAAAATAATTCAATAAGCTAAAAAAAATTAATCTCTAGCTTTTTAAAGTAAAACTTAAAGTTAAGCTGTAATAATTTTGTAAAAATATAATTTAAAAAAATTGCATTTAAGCTTTATTTTTTTTATATATTAAATAATTGTCTAAATCTTAAGCTGCAAAATTTTTAGCACAGTTATTTAATACATTTTTTAATTCGGATTCTTAAATTTTTTTTTATAATTATTTTATTTTAAAAATTTAATTAAAATTTAATTTCTAATTAATATTTTTTTTTAACTAAATTATGCAAGTAAACTAAAGTTAATTTGTAAATTTTTTTAATTGTGATTTTAAAATTTTTTAATAGATTTTAATACAAATTCAAGTAAACTAAAGTTCTATGCAAAAAATTTTAATGTGACCAAAGACCTAAAAAAAATACTAAAAAGTACATTAAAAATATTTGACTTAAAATTTTTTTAATAGATTTTGATCAATTTTTTAATTTTCAAGTAAACTAAAGTTCCATATAAAAAAGAAATGTTAAAATAAATCATTTTCTTGCTAGGTGTGACCAAATACCTAAAAAAATACTAAAAAGTACTTTAAAAATATTCTGAGGCAGAACGCAAAATTTATCAAATTATTTTCTTGCTAGGTGTGACCAAATACCTAAAAAAATACCACAAAGTACTTTAAAAATATTCAGAGGCAGAACGCAAAATTCTTTTAATTTTGATTTTAATCATTTTTTTAATAAACTTTAATTAAAACTTTTCCTAAAATATGCAAGTAAACTAAAGTTCATTTATAATTTTTTTTAATTCTGATATTAAAAATTTTTTAATAGCTTATAATTCAATTTTTTTTGCAAATAAACCAAAGTTCTGTATTAACAAAAATGTTAAAATAAATAATTTAGTTTACTTCATTTACTCGCAAGGTGTGATTAAACCCCTACAAAAATACTAAAAAGTATTTTAAAAAAATCTTTTACTTACTATCAGCTACAATTGCCAACATGCTTGCACCAACTTCGCTGTTGTACAGCGTTTATTCACTAACTAAAAAAGAAATACCAAAAAAAAATACCAACATAAATTGTATAATTGCCGCATAAATGTATAATGTTTTAAAACAAACAACCAAAAAAAACACCCATTGCTATTTTTACACCATTAAACAAGTTAGAAATTCTCAACGAGTACAAAAAGTTGCGCAAAACGAGTTCAAGTCCTGTACACTGTTCAGCAGGATTTAGTTCAAGCAATAAATACTAACAAAGCTGCCTGCAGAAGCGCTAAACGCGGCACACTCGCTAAAAATCCAATTATATAAATAAACTAAATAAAGTCTTAAAGTGTAAAAAGCTTAAATACTAAAACTTAAAATCAATATGTTAATACACACACAAAAAATACCAAAAAAATGCTTAAAAAATAAATGAAAATAATAAATACCAGAAACATATGATAAATATGTAAGTATGACCGATCAGGAACTTAGCTCAAGCAGCATTAACATTTATGTAGCATTATAAAAAAAATAAATAAATTTATGTAAATGGCATATACATAAATTATATATATATAACTAAAAATATATTTTTTTTTTTGTTTTTTGGTAAGCCTTTATTGTTTTTTTTTTTTAAATATTAAAAAGGAAATATGTTTGACGCATACATATATAAAAAAAAAGTATATATATAAATGTACATGCATACTTATACACATACTTATACAGTTATAAAAGATATATATATATATATATAAATATATATAGCAAGTAAATAAATTAATGCATATTATGTACATTATTAAATTTAAATTTATATAAACGCAAAATTATACCATGAAAAAAAAATTATATATATATATATATGTATAACACTTAAACAACAACAACACACACTCATAACAATGATAATGATGCAGATAATAATAATAATTATATAATATAAAAGCGATATATATAGTATATACATATATGCGATAATAATAATAAAGCTGATCATATAGATCAGTTTTCTGAGCACAATGAGTGACGTTGACGCTGATAACGATATATATATATATATATAAATATATATATATACATAAATGTATACATATATACATAAAGCGTAAAATAAAATTATCGATTATTAAATAACAAAAGAAAAATTATTTGAAAAAAAATAAAACAAGAAAAAACAAAATATATGAAACATTTTTTTTGTTATTGGCATAATAGGGCATAATGTTTGCACACAGAAAAGAACCCTGTAAAAAAAGGCTGAATGTAAATCCTTATAAGAAATATATATATGGAAATGAACTAGTGGAATTCCCTGACTAAAAGATTAGCTTAAAAATTCGCTTTTAAAAAAAATGGGTTTTCTAGATATATAAATAAAATATATGAAGCATTTTTATACCCTGTACCGTATGGTACAAAGGGTATATTAAGTTTGTGCAAGCCGAAAATGTATGTAACATATAGAAGGAGACGTCGGAGACACCCCAAAGTTACCTAAAATATGATCAGGGTGAATAGAGAAGTCGATATACCCATGTCCGTCTGTCTGTCCGTTTGAACGCCTAGATCTCAGAGATGGTAAGAGCTAGAGTAACCAAACTTTCACATTAGATCCCATATTATTCCATAGGAGACAAGTTTATTTTGTTTTTTTGCTATCGGGGATAAATTATATAGCTCCCATGGGGGTGTTTGAGACGACCTCGACAAAAAAAAGCGTTTTAGATGAATAATTCATTTGTTTATGAAGATATCGTAACCAAATTTGGTATTTAAAAGTTTTTTTTATGGTTCCCAAGTACTGTACGAAATTTGATCAAAATCGGTTGACTATATCATATAGCTGCCATAGGACCGATCGGCCAAAATAACTTTTTTAAAGAAAAATTCGCTATATTTCGTTTTTTAATAAAGATTTCGTAGCCAGATTTGGCGTTTGGAAATTTTTTAGACCACTTAAGCAATGTGCCTAATTTGAACAAAATCGGTTGACTATATATCATATAGCTCCCATAGGTCCGATCTTCCAAAAAATCGATTTTTTAACAAAATTTGTTGTGTTTCGTTTGTCTGTTAAGATATTGGGACCAAATTTGATATTCGTGAGTATTTTATAGTTCCTAAGCACTGTACTAAATTTAATCCAAATCGTTTGACTAGATCATATAGCTCCCATAGGACCAATCGGTCCAAAAACACGTTTTTTATACAAAATTCGATGTGTTTTGTTTGTTTGTAAAGATATTTGAAATAAATTTGGCATTCATATCTTTTTTAAGGTATTTAAGCACTGTGTCAAATTTTATTGAAATCGGTTGACTATATCATATAGCTCCCATAGGAATGATCGGTCAAAAACAAATTTTTTGCTTAAAAATTCTTGTTTTTGGTTTTTTGTGAAGAAATCGGACTTTATTACAAGCTAGTGGTCCGCGCCCGACTTTACGTCCGGCATTTTTTTTATTAGCATACAAGGGGGCTTCTCCCTCCAGAAAAAAACCTTGTAAAAGGTGACGTGATTTAAATTCTTATAAGCTGCTATGAAAGTGGAATTCCCTGACAAAATTTCTAAAAGATTAGCTTTAAAAAAAAAATTGTCTTTAAAAATTTCAATCATATAGCAAAATAATATTTTCTAGACCGTGTTATTTCAAAACCTTGTAAAAAAAGAATTGGATATATTTTGCTGTATTTTAAACTTACTTGGACTATAGCTAAAAATTCTATCAGAATTCCAGAAGAAGATAAAAATTCAGCCGGCTTGATAGTTCTGACTAGTGCTGAATAAACATCGATATGAGGCAACATTCGACATTATTTATAATCGATACATCGATGCTGCGACACATTATTTTATTATTCCATGGGAGACAAGTTTATTTTATTTTTTTGATGTATAATATAATATAATAATATAATATCGGGGTTACAATAGGGGTATTTCAGAGAACCATGAAAAAAACAAGAAGTCTTAGATGAATAATTCGTTTGTTTTGAAAGATATCGTAACCAAAAATTTTTCAGAATTCCCAAACACTGTACCAAATTTGATCAAAATCGATTGATTATTATTATATGATATATATAGCTCTCAAAGGACCGATCGGATAAAAAATCGATTTTTGTACTAATATCGGTATATTTTATTTGTTTATTTAGATATGATGAAATCTCCAACCTGGTGACAGATGCGCAAGCGGTGCTGAGGATATGGAGACAGCAATTCCGCCACTAGAGAAGTAAGCGAACCGGCACTAATCGACGACGACGGCGTGGAGATCCCGCCGCCCAGCCATGACGAGGTTAGGGTCGCAATACAGCGACTCAAAAACAACAAAGCCGCAGGCGCTGATGGCCTACCTGCTGAGTTGTTTAAGGCCGGAGGCGATGAGCTGGTTGGGTGCATGCACCGGCTCATTTGCAGAATATGGCTGGAGGAAGCGATGCCCAGCGATTGGAACCTCAGTGCCCTCTGTACTGTCCTGAAAAAGGGGGACCCTACTATCTGCGCCAACTACATGGGTATAAGCCTTCTCCCTATCGCATATAAGGTCCTTACCAGCGTACTGTGTGAAAGACTGAAGCCACTCGCCAAGGCACTGATTGGACCCTATCAGTGCGGCTTCAGACCTGGCAAGTCCACCGTCGACCAAATATTCACACTACGCCAAATCCCGGAAAAGACTCGCGAACATCAAGTCGACACTCACCACCTGTTCGTCGACTACAAACCAGCTGTCGATAGCCCAATAAGGTATCGCGTATATGCCGCAATGTCTGAGCTCGATATCCCTGCGAAGCTGATAAGGCTTTGCAGAATGACGTTGAGTAATTCCTGCAGCTCCGTCAAGGTAGGAAAGGACCTCTCCGAGCCTTTTGATACCGTGCAAGGTTTCAGACAAGGCGACCCCTTATCATGCGACCTCTTCAACTTCGTCATGGAGAGCGTTCTGCGGAAGGCCGGCGTGCATCGCAATGGCATTATACTTCTACAAGAGTTTCCAGCTCCTTACGTACGCCGACGACATCGACATCATTGGGCGTACCAAGCGAGATGTCACCGCGGCCTTCAGTGCTATCGAACGGGAGTCTGCGAAAATGGGTCTGGCGGTAAATGAGGGCACAACTAAGTATATGCTGTCGTCAAGTAGGGACGTGCGGCGGCTTGGGTCTCAGATTACGGCCGACAGCTATACTTTCGATGTTGTCAAGGAATTTATCTACCTTGGCACCGCCGTTACCACCGACAACGATGTCAGCCTGGAGATCAAGCGCAGAATAACTCTTGCCAACAGGTGCTATTTCGGTCTCAATAGGCAATTGAGGTAGAGACCTTTCTCGCGCGACAAAACTATCACTCTACAAGGCACTCATCCTTCCAGTGCTTCTTTACGGCGCGGAAACCTGGACCGTGTCGCTAACTGATGCAGCTGCCTTGGGAGTTTTCGAGAGGAAAGTACTGCGCAAGATCTTTGGTCCTATTCGAGTTGGCGATGACTACCGCATCCGCACCAACCAGGAGCTGTATGAGCTCTTCAACGACATGGACGTTGTTCAGCGTATCAACATCCACCGGCTTCGCTGGCTCGGGCATGTCGTTAGGATGGACGAGGATGCTCCAGCTAGACGTGTGTTCGATGCGGTAGTAGCGGCAGTCGGCGGAGAGGACGACCGTGTTTGCGTTGGAAAGACCAAGTGGAAGGGGCCCTGTCTTCGCTCGGTGTGACCAACTGGAGAAGGCGCGCGCAATGCAGAGGCGTCTGGAGAGTTGTTTTAAGGAAGGCCACATAAGAAGAAGAACTAAAATTGGCAATCGGTAGTTTTTAAAGTACTGTACACTACACACTGTATCAAATTTTATTAACATCAGTTGCTCCCATAGGAAGGATCTTCCAAAGATTTGATTTTTGTAAAAAATTCGGTATAATTTGTTTGCTTATGAAGATTACGATATCCAAATTTTGCACTCGAGAGTTTTTAATAAGTCTCAAGCACTGTACTAAATTTGATCAAAATCGGTTGACTATATTACATAGCTCCCATAAGACCAATCAGTCCAAAACGTATTTTATACAAAATTCTGTTCTGTTCTTTAAACTAATTTGAGATCAATTCATTATAATTCTTAAATAATATCATGTCAACGTTTTTTGATCTAAGCGAACTCCGCTTGTCGCTCACTATATTGAAAGCCTTGCGCTCGCTTTGTGTGGATGTTGCAGGAAAACAGAGATTTTTCGATAATCGAAATAAAAATATCGATGATCGAAAAAAATAAGAAACATCGATGCATCGATGTTACTTCCAGCACTAGTTCTGACAGCCAAACTGTTTTTTATCGAGTGCTAGATAAAATTTCAGGAACATGTTGAAAATTTTTAATTTAAAACAAAACTTTACGATGAAAAAAAATATAATTCTATAGCTTAAGAGAAAGCTTTCAAAACTTTTGAAAACCTCATATAATATTTATACATATATAATTTTGTGTAGCCATAAATAATATTTAAATCGTTTAAGATATTCGGAAATTGTACGCAATATTTTTTTCAATTTTCAAGCTTTTTGTCCAAAGCATCTAAAAAAAACGATTTCTTGTAATCTGTTTCTGAAAAAACTAAAATAACAAAGATATATGTGGGCCCTTTCTTAGTTTCTATTGTAAATTGCAATTCGCATTTACTTTTTACGATATAGGTATTTGAAAAATTGTAGAATTCATCTATTAATTAATTTCTTTGATTTTTTTGTAAAGTCTTCTGCAGAGTTTTTGCGTTAATTGTAACTCGATAAATTGATTTCGAATTTCTGAATATATTAATATAGCATTTTCTCTTTACGTTATAGGAATTTAAAAAATTTAAGAATTTCGATTTAATAATGGGTTATTTTTGATTTTTTTCCAAAGACTTCTATAGAGTTTTTGCGATAAGTGTAAATCGATAAATTTACTTCGAAATTCAGATGGGAGCTATATGATACAGTCCACCGATTTTAATAAAATTTGATACAATGCTTAAGACCTATAAAAAAGTTGCAAGGGCCAAATTTATTTCCAAACACAACAAATTTTGTTCATAAATCGATTTTTTGGAAGATCGGCCCTATAGGAGCTATATTATATAGTCAACCGATTTTGTTTAAATTTGGTACAATGCTTGGGAACTGTAAAAAAATTTTAAATGCAAAATCTGGTTACGATATCTTTATTTAAAATCGAAATATTGCGAATTTTGTATAAAAAAAGTTATTTAGGCAGATCGGTCCTATGGGAGCTATATGATATAGTCAACCGATTTTGATCAAATTTGGAATAGTTTTTGGAAACTATAAAAAACTTACGAATGACAAATTTGGTTACGATATCTTCATAAACAAATGAGTTATTCATCTAAAACGTTTATTTTTTTTTGAGGTCGTCTGAAACACCCCGATGGGAGCTATATAATTTAACCCCGATATTAAAAAAATAAAATAAACTTGTCTCCTGTGGAATAATATGGTATCTAATGTGAAAATTTGATTACCCTAGCTCTACCATCTCTGAGATCTTGGCGTTCAAACGGACAGACGGACGGACATGGGTATATCGACGTCTCTAGGCACCCTGATCATACTTTAGGTAACTTTGGGGTGTCTCCGACATTATCGGCTTGCACAAACTTAATATACTCTTTGTACCATACGGTAAAGGGTATAAAAATATTATTCATTGTGTTGGGTCGCTCATGAACGAACGAACAAAAAGGAACTATTCACTTAAAAGAACGAACTGAATAAGTTCAAGTAAATCGTTCTTTTTTAGTCACGTGTTCTTTGTTCGTTCTTACTCAATAATTCGTTCTTATACAGTTGTTCGTTCTTCTGCTATTCTTTGCTGTTCTTCTTTGTTCTTACTTTGCTTCTGTTTTTTCTTTACAAATAATTTGTATTACTTTTTTTTTACTTTAAGAAATGAAGATTCTTTATAACAATTAAGTATAAAAAGTATTCAATGAATGGAAATACTTTTTTTTACATCCTACATTTTTTGTCGTTTTTCCCAATACAACTAAAAACGATCTCTTAATTTTAACAATATGAAAAAAAATTGTACTAAAGCAAAAAAAATTGACTACCTTTTATATTTTAGACAATTAAATACAACTCTAATTTTTTTTTCCCAACGGACATAAAGTATAATTTAGAACGAACAGAGAAGAACGACTTCATTCACTGAAAAAAAAGAACGATTGAACTTATTCAGTCAAATGAACTAGGCTTACCCAACTCTAATTATCAGGCATGTTCTCGATTTCGGCTCGTTTTGAAAACTCATAACAAGTGCACTTTCCAATTGGTATTCTGGAATTAGACTAAATTCGAATCGTTTTTATTCATTATATAGTATGTGCTTTTTTATTTTTGGTATTATTTAAAATTCCGGAACATTTTAAATTAGGCGTCGTACCTTCCGAAATTGTATTTTTTTTAACCAAAATTTTACATACGTCATAGTTTTCACAAAATTTTTGCAATGGCAACCGTTGATATTTTTATACCCTTCACCGTTGTTTGTAGCATACAAAAGGAGTCATCGGAGACCCACAAAAGTTACCTAAACTATAATCAGGGTGGCTAGAGAAGTCGATATACCCATGTCCGTCCGCCCCTCCGTTTGTCTGTCCCTATGAACGCCTAGATTTCAGAGATGATAAGTTCTAGAGTAACCCAATGTGAACTTTAGATTCTCTATTATTCCATAGGAGACCGGTTTATTTTATTTATTTTTAGCTTCCATAGGGCTGTTTCAGGCGACCTCGTATAAAACCAAAACTTTTAGACCGATAATTCGTTTGTTTTTGACGATATCCTAACCAAATACGGCACTCGGAAGTTTTTTAGAGTTCCAAAGCACTGTACCAAATTTTATAAAAATCAGTTGACTATATCATAGGCATTCCCATAGGGCAAATCGGCCAAAAAATCTATTTTTGTAAAATATTCGGTATGATTCGATTGTATATAAAGATATCGTAACCAAATTTGGCACTCGGCAGATTTTTATAGGTCTCAAGCACGGTACCAAATTTTATAAAAATGGGTTAACTGTATTATATAGCTCCCACAAGACCAAACGGGAAATACCAAATCGATTTATAGCGATAAACTGAACTATTAAATCGATACATCGAAATCGAAACGCAGCTTAGCTATATGTCAGAAAATCCCATTTTCTGCTTATTTTTCAAAAATAGTTCCCTTCAAAATCGCGCACAATTTTTCGTTCATTATATTTGCTACAATTATTGAATTTTAGCAAATATTATGCAATAGATAATTTTTCATAACGATAAACTGAACTATTAAATCGATACATCGAAACGCAGCTTAGCTATATGTCAGAAAATTACTTTTTTTTTGTTCATTTTTTAAACTTAGTTCCCTTAAAAAAAAATTTTGCTTTCATTGCCTATATAAACTAAACTATTAAATCGATATATCCAAATCGAAAATCACATTTTTTTTTTTTGCTCATTTTACAAACTTCGTTTCCTCCAAAATCGCGCTAAATTTTTCTTATATTATATTTGTTACACTTATTTAGTTTTACCAACATTTTTTAAATAGATAATTTTTCATAACGATAAACTGAACTATTCAATCGATACATCGAAATCGAATTGCAGCATAGCTATATGTCAGAAAATATAATTTTCTTTTTGCTCATTTTTCAAACTTAGTTCCCTTCAAAAACGCTCAAAATTTGTCTTTCATTATATTTGTTATACTTGTTTAGTTTTACCAAAATTTTTAAAATAGATAATTTTTCATAACGATAAACTGAACTATTAAATCGAAACATCGAAATCGAATTGCAACTTAGCTATATGTCAGAAAATTCCACTTTTTTTTCCCTTATTTTTCAAACTTAGTTGCCTTCAAAAACGCGCAAAATTGTTCTTTCATTATCTTTGTTACCAAATTTTTTTGGAATAAATAATTTTTTATAATTTTTTATAAAGCGATAAACTATGCTATAGATGGTCCTAACGAAATCTAACTAAATCGTATTTTTTTGGTACTTTTTAAGCACCCTTTTCTGGCACTTCATTTTCACACTAATTTTCACGTCATTTGGCGCCCTTGGGCCGTGGCGCCTGCGGCCCAAGCTTTAATCCAGCCCTGTGCCTCGTTGACGCCCCTGAAAACTAACATTTTTGTTGTTTTTGTGCTGATAAGCCGCAAAGTTTGATGACCGTGAAAAAGTAACAGAAAATAAAAATTAAAATAGGGTGTTCTTTTTGAATGATTTTGTTAATTTGTATTTTATTTGTTAGTTGCTGCGTTCGCCTTGTGTTTTGTTTCAGATTAAATTTTTGGTTTTCGCTAAACAATTTTGAATTTGGTGGGAAGGGGCGTGTGAAATAAAAGTAAAGCATGCATGCAAACGAAAGGCAAGGTACACAAAACAAAAACAAACAATAAAAAGAAGAAGGCGATAAACAAGGCAACGGAAGATTAAAATAAATGATAAGAGCAGAAGCTGCAGCAGCAGCAGCGGCAGCAGCGGCGGCGACGGCACGCGCAGACGAACTGAAAAAGAGATTACAAAAAAGAGCGAGAGCGGCAGCAATTAACAGAGCGCGAGAGCGAGCGAGAGAGAGCGAGCGCCAGCGCGCTATAATGACGCAATAGATATGCCAATGAATGAAAAAAATCGTAATCGTAATCAAAATATTTTTCGCAGTTGGAGCGGCTATAAAGAGCACCGACATGGCTTCTTCAACGGCGTTTGGGAGTGCAGTGCGGCGGCGGCAAAGAGAACACGCTCACCCAGAACTCTAAGAAGCGAGTTATGGAATGAGGGCCGGCGCAGTGTGGTGCCGCCGATTGTTGAGGCTGTCCGGCTGAGCACCGAATCGCTGATAATGGTGCCGGATGAAGTGATCAGAGCATTTGAGCAAGTCATAAGAGAGGCCAAAGAGCTGCGCATCTACTACGACGATGAGGAGGAAGTAAAGCAAGAGCCGAAACAAAGCATGAAAGAGCTGGCAGAGAGCTGGCTGCTCAGCTTGCGTAGCTTGCCGAGCACGCTCTTGTCATTAGTTGGCAGCGCGCTCAGATACGTACTACACTTCGATATGCATGGAGGCGGTACCGGCAACAACGTCAAATTTGTAGAGGGACTCATTGACTTTCTAGCGGGGTCACTTGGTAACTACTCAAAGCGTCCAAGTTGAAGTGCTAAGTAACCGTAACCACTTTAATTGCAGGCGGCGCTGCTCAGGTCTATGTCTCGCAGCCATTGGACACCGTCAAGGTAAAGTTACAAACCTTTCCTGAAGTCTATCGTGGCATGATAGACTGTTTATTCCGTACCTATCGTAAGGATGGTATTGCACGTGGACTCTATGCCGGCTCAGTTCCGGCTGTATTTGCCAATGTGGCTGAGAACTCGGTGCTGTTTGCGGCCTATGGCGGTTGCCAAAAGTTCGTTGCCTTTGTGCTGGGCAAGGAGTTGGCGAGCGAACTGACTACGCCACAGAATGCCTGCGCGGGATCTTTGGCTGCATTTTTCTCAACACTCACGCTTTGTCCCACCGAGCTGATCAAATGCAAGCTGCAAGCTCTGCGTGAAATGGAAGGACTTGTAGAGCCCGGCATGAACAAGCTGCATACGCCTTGGACACTCACGCGTTATATTTGGCGCACGGAGGGTAAGTGGAGGCTAGTTGGCTATTGCCATGTGGCTATTATTATTGTTATTTTGGGGGATTGTGCTGATTAGATTTAACGCGCGCGCGTTTGTTGTTTCTTTTTATTTTTCTCATATAGTATAAAGATAATCAGTTGGACTATCTGTAACCACTTGGTACATATAGATATCATATAGTACATGGGCACGCGCTTATGTATATATATGATTTAGATTTGCTACATACAGTATGTCAAGAAAGTGTTTTTACAAGAGGAAAAAACATCAAATTTTATGTTTGGTCGCAAAAATATATAGTTTTAGATAATTTTTTAGTAAAACAAAGTATGCAGTATGGTTAGTAACTTAATTTTAAACAACATAATACAAAAAAAAGGAGCATTAAACGTACTAACCTAACAACAAAAGACTAAAAACTAAAAATACACATTTTCAAGCGTGTCAAGAAAGTGTTTTTACAACTCTTTGGAATTCCTTGTGGTCGATCCCGTTACTTTTTTTTTACCGTTTTTTTGCATTCCTTGTTTCTACGAACTGTCTGCTATTGTGCTGACAATTTTGCTAGCCGTTTGCTAATGAGTTCTACCTGCGATCAGTGTGTTTTTGCAAGAAAACTATGCCCGGAAAAAGAGTTACATTTGATCACGCCCAACTGGTATATTACAATCACCAGATTGGAAAAACCGTCCCACAATTGTCAGAAATGTTTGGCCTAACTAGGCAAACCATTTACAACATTTTAAATAGGGCCAACAAGGAGCATAGGCTGGAAGCAAAGGTGGCATGTGGACGGCCCCGAAAAATTACAGACAGGGAGGAGCGGAAAATAGCGAGGAAAGTGGGAGCAAATCCTCGAATTTTCACTAGAGCTATTGCTACCGAGCTTAAGGACGAGCATGGCAATGATATTTCTCACAAAACCGTGCAACAATTACTTAATCGCTATGAGTACACGTCAAGAGTAGCTCGTAAGAAGCCTTTGCTTTCTAGTGTAAACATAGAAAAGCGGCTGTTATTCGCAAAGGAGCATTTGGAGAAGAGCTCCACATATTGGGATGATGTTTTATTTTGTGATGAAACAAAAATTATGATGTTTTATAACGATGGAGTCTGGCGGAAGCCCCTAGCAGCGCTGGAAAATAAAAACTTAATCCCAACCGTAAAATTTGGAAAACTGTCGGTGATGGTGTGGGCATGCATATCCCGCCAAGGGGTTGGAGAATTGGCATTTATTGACAACACAATGGATGCTCCACAATATTTGACCATTTTGAAATCATATTTGCCAAGTAGTGCCCGAAAATTTGGATTTTATTGCGACAACAGGCCTACTTTTAAATTTTATCAAGACAACGACCCAAAGCATAAGGCTCATATGGTGAAGATGTGGCTCCTCTTCAACTGTAAAAAAGTGATAGATACTCCACCTCAGAGTCCAGACATCAACCCAATTGAAAATTTGTGGTCCTTTTTAAAGTAAAAAGTGGCCAAACGGAGCCCCAAAAGTCTAGTTGAGCTCAAAACCGCTATACAGGAAGAGTGGCATGTATGTATGTATGTAGACAGCTTTAATGTTGCCAGATGCTGATAAAAAAAAGTCACTCAAAACATAATTTCATGCTCAATGTGGGCAAAAATTGAGCCATTTTAAAGCTTAATGACGTAGATAGTTCTTGTAAAGCTCTAAGTCAGCAAACTCCGATACAATCTTGTTCAAATATCGTTTGTCAACAGACGGAAAGATGTCCAAAAAAACGAATTAGTCTAGGATGAAATACTCTAAGAGGCTTTGTTATTAGACCACCGTTCTCTAAACGTAGCGCTCGCTACTCTTAAATCTCTTTATAACTTCGCCATGATGAGCCTTAGCGTGTTTCCTTAAAGCCCTTCACATTGTCCCTGCTTGTAAAAACTCCGTTTCTTATTATTTTCCCAATTTTAGAAGCTGCACTTCTTTGTTGACAATCTTTCAAGTTTTAATTTAAGAAATTTGTGAAACAAAGCCCACATGACTCATATGCATCCAAATTAATGATTCTAACTTGTACATAAGCATAGTTATTATTATTGGTTGTAGAAATTTACAGCGACCCAAGTGGATCTATCTATTACCTCCTTCATGGCTCAGAGCTCTTCCAAAAGTCCTATGGCCTGCATGTATTCCAGTATTTTATTTGGACCTATGGTAACAACGATCTCCGTACATGCCCAGGAGCTTGTTTCTTTTACCGGCGAGTGCCATACATTCACATAATACATGCGATGAAGTTTCTTCCTACATGCTCCAGGAGCGACATAGTCCACTACACGGAGCCTACAATGTCCCGTCAGAAGGCCCGTCAGGATTCTCATGGTGTTCTTCCCGCGAGATATCATGAATTTGAACCTTTTACGGTAGTAGTTGGAGAGGCGGACTTAAGACTGTTTAAGTCCTGGTATCAGTGTCCAGTGAAGCAGACGTAGAAGCACCACATGGTTGTCAATCCCACGGTGTGGTTCAGTTCCGATTAGCGGTAAACATAGTTACATATTGTTCTTCTTAAAAGTAGTTAACTGAAGGTGTTTAAACATTTTTTACGCTCTTCGACTTCGTGCATTTTTATATAAATAGGAGATATTGCTCCTGAGGTGCTGATGTCTCCGATTGATATCCCGTTATCGGCAGACTCAGCACTCAATTCATACTCTTACCTCCACATGGCGCAGCCTGGTAACCTGAGCAACCTTGATTGAAGTTATTGTAACCAACCCGTGTGTAAGTTTTGGTCAGGGCTAAGAAGAGACGAAACTCTCATTTTTTAGGCCATTCCAACAGAGTTAGTCTAAGGGTTATAAAGAGTACGCTTTGAAAGACGGATGAGTTGCATCGTCAATCAACGGCAATTTTTGCGTAATTTGTAGCGTCTGCTCGCCAGGTTGGGACGTCTATCTCGGATCGACCGGCTCGATCTACAAACGTGTTATGCATACCATCCTTGGCCTCATTACCCATCGACTATAGCAGCAATCGCTGTTCAAGCATGGAAGTTAACAACAATGGAAACACTACTCCAATAGCTTATCGTCTTAAGACAAAAAATCCTCCCGCTTGGGCAGCTGGCATAAAGGCTTTGGAGGTGCCACGCGGAGACATCACGATGAATGAAACCTAAGAGGCCCTATGCTCCACTGGGCGTCGATGATGACAGTAGAGAAAGATTGCTCTCTCGGGTTACTTCCCAAACTTGAAACATTAACTGCTTTAGAACTTAGAGCATATCTTTAATAAGCTATGGTAGCCACAGATCTAGGGGATTTCTATATGTAGCTATCTAATACATGGACTCCATACAGAATCTGCTTCATAGGATAGGAAACGCTTCCTTCTTGCTCGTACTAGCTTTTAGACCCACAACTTTTTACTCTAGAAGTAATTTGCCCATAGCAGATCTGGCTGCTTTTGTCGAATCTTCTAAGGTCGTTTTGTAACTTAGGCGATTAGGGTTGTCCTACAGTTTTTAATCCTCCTCGACAATCACTCCCTTTCTCCAATTTCTTTATTCCCTTTCTTTTAATTAGGCCACACAATGGACCACATGTGTCTCTGGGTAATCTCAGTCACAACGAAAACTAAGCCAATGGGCCAAAACTCCCAAGACACAAATAAGTTTCATTGAATAAGTTCGAATAAACGATTGCTGGACTTCCAATTTAACAGACGATTAGAAACTCATCAAGTTTTGTTACAAAAGTCTTAAAAATATGCACCAAAACCCCATCATTTAGCTGTTTCCGAACTTAGCTCATCTTTGGTTCGATTTGTTGACATATTTTCATGATTGTTAATACTCATAAATTGAATTTCCTTACTGCAAAGTACAAACTTTTAGACCAACCAACTTTTGCTGTAGAAGTAGGGACCATAAAATGACTACTAGCTGTCCAAGCTAGATGCATCAGATGCTAGCTCAAAAGACCTGAGGAGCAGCCACTAGAAGCTTTACCAGTTTGGGAACTAGATGTATATTATTAAATTTTGATACATTCAGATCTTATGGTTTATACATGGACACGGCCATTTAGCGCTCAACATTAAAACAGGTCAGGAATACTTGCTACTTGCTCGTACAAGGTTTTGGAACAATAATCCTTTACTCTAGAAGCATGCGGCCTAAAAACCCAATACATACAAATACATAGGTTTACAATGAATAGATACAAAACCCAAAAAAATTATTTCTAAGAATATAAGCTCTCTCAAAAAGACCTGAGTAGCCACTACAAGCTTTAACAATTTCGGAACTAGCCGCATATTCAGTAAATTTTGGTATACCCAGATCTCATGGTTTATATGTATATTGACACGGCCATTAAGCGCTCAACAAATTGGTACATATACATTAAATAAGGTCAGGAATACTTCCTTATCGCTCGTACAAAATTTTGAAGCAACAATCCCAATATAAACTAAAGCATAAAACCCAACTTGTGTTAAAATTTCAGGGTCTTAGTACTTTTGGTCTTAACAAAACAGGCAATAGGGACAAACGCACAGAGGGATGGACAGTAGGGACATGACTTAAAATTTGTTTCGGAAGTTTCTGATTCAAATTCTACACTTAACATTTGTAGCTTAAAGTAGATGGTATCAGAATAAGAATATAAGTAAAGATCTGGCTCTCAAAAGTGTACATATTTCATTTTGGTTTATGGATGACATACAAGACTAGACTTGGATAATTCCCTTTGACCCACCCTGGGAGGGGCATGTGGGATCTCTATTAATAACTGTTCGAACAGAACAGGAACCTGACAGTTTATAGCCAAAATCCGAACGGTCTCGTGTCTTTAATATAAGTAGAGACTCTATGACAGATAACAGACAAACTAGTACTTAAATACATTTTGTTTGATATGCTGAACAATTAAGTTAATAGCTTGTAAAGACATTGAGGTCTTTTTAAGACTTAGGAGTCCAGAACTCATGGTAGTAGTAAAAACTTTTAGGTCCTACTGGATAAAGGCTACAACACATTGTATGCTTATTTAAATGTTCTAAAGCTAAGTATATACAAATTTCCAAGTTCTGCTTTTTGGATGTGGTCTTTTGAGGAATACAATACATTATTCAGGAGTTTTGTACAAAATTGCATCCATATACACAACTTGTCTACTCTACAAATTGAGAGCTTCAAATTTGACTCTTTATAAAGGCTATATACATAACTCCATTACAAAAAACGGATACATTATAATAAACATAAACAATTTTTGTTATATTTGCTTAACAAAGTATAGTCAACTCACTGAGGTTTGTTCCTTCCTAGGAACACCTTACAAAACTACTTAAATAAGGTACAAACAGCTTAGCAAACCTAACTAATCCTTGGTTTAAAAGTTCACCAACTCAGTCAATTCACTGAAGTTCGTTGTTCTCTCTAGGAACAGCTTAAAATACTACTTAAATTAGATACAAACAGATCTCTCTAGCTACTCATTGGATCAAGAGTTCAACATAAGCGCGTGCATATTTGACCATGGAGCATTTACTACAAATTGGTTTTAACTTATCAGTCAAGTGGAAATTTTTCTGAGAAAAATATAACATTTGAAACTATCTATACAAACAACTTGGAGTAGAGTAGCTTAGACAGCTCAACCAATAACAATCGTGATTAGCTTAAAATGCTAGGTCTAGGTAGCTTAACTAGATTTTCCAGTCAGTTCTTATCAGTGCAGCAGCTCCCCAGCTGTGAGCTATAAATAGCATGACGTTTATGTGTACCTTGACTGATTGCTCTGCTTTTTTTTTTTCGTCAACAGGCATACGCGGTTTCTATCGAGGTTTGAGCTCCACATTTGTGCGGGAAATGCCAGGCTACTTCTTTTTCTTTGGCAGCTATGAAGGCACACGTGAGCTGCTACGCAAGTAAGTAACAGTTGGCTTTTAGCTTGGAGCATCCTTAACTGAACTTATGTTTTTAGAGCCGATCAAACCAAAGATGAAATTGGTCCACTGCGCACCATGGTAGCCGGTGCCGTTGGAGGAGTTTGTCTTTGGACGTCTACCTTTCCCGCTGATGTCATCAAGAGTCGCATACAAGTGAAAAACCTCAACGAGGGCATGTTTACTGTTGGAGCCGATATTATACGTCGTGAGGGTTTTATGGCGCTCTATCGTGGTCTGCTGCCTTCAGTGCTACGCACAATACCTGCCACTGCAACGCTATTTGTTGTCTATGAGTACACCAAAAAGGCCATGCTGGGCACGCTGTGACCCAGAGTCCGTTAAAATCTATGTTAACTAAATTTCCATTGTTTTGCTGCTGCGTTTCCCTTTCCTTTTTTTTTTTGTGTATGTGTGATTTGTGCATTTACTTTGTTCTGTTCGTCAAGATCTTACTTTAGATATTGGCCGCTGCAGATAAGCGCCGTTTAATAAATGACTGACGATCGGTGGACGTTTCCAGCTCCCGCCATTCATGCCAATATATCTGTATAGAAAAGAGATAGCATTAGTTTCGTTTTTTACTTTTATACAAATATGTAATGAAGCATGTATGTATGTATGTATATACATTACATATTCATTATGTATGTATGTAGATTACATAGCTATACATATATGCATTAAGTAACTTATATACATAGCAACTAGCTTGTGGCCCAGCCTAGCTTTAAACTAGCAAATGTTAAACGTTTTTATACCAATTGTGTGTATTAAATTTACTGTGTAAACCACCAAAAGAGCTGACTAATCTTATATTTCATTTCATCAAGATGTGCGGACCAGCTAGAGTTCCAAGCAGGCCAAGCAACTAACCGGTTGGATGCGCTTAATAACAATGGTAAAAATAGATTACTTAAGAATCAAAAATAAAATGATTGAAAAAAGGAGCAGCTAGTGCAACCCAGCATAACTCACCACAACGGGTTTGTGTCCCAGCTGCCGTAGCTGCTTTAGCTTAAAGTCAAACTGTCCCGTATGTCGGTTCTTATCCCGTATAACATTGTTCCAACCGGCTATAACAATAGCCAATGTATCCATATGCGGCGCTTCATTTGCGCCCAACAAATGACTGCGCGTCAATATTGTGCCGCTATAGTCCTCAGGACACTCAGGATTCAATGCAACGGCGCGTTGCTGTTTTCTATCATAGCAGATGACCAGATCACAGCGCTCATAATGCGGCAGCACATGCTTGAAACTGTTGGCACGCAAAAATGTAGACACACTTTCGCGTATTTCCAAGAGTATGCGATCCGTGCTGTTCAGCTTGTAGCGGCTGTTGCGCTCGGGTATGTACTGTGTGTAGAGTTTACCCATGGTGCGCCGCTGCTTGTCCGTCAGACGCGGCCCATCATATTGCTCGCCCAGCAGCTGCACAAAGGAGTCTAAATGAAAGTAGTCGCGTCCAGGCAAGCCGGTGCGATGGGTATGCTGCACAAAACGTGGCTCAAGCGCCACTTTAAGCAGCTCGACGTCATAGACGCCGCGCATGCTAAGGAACTGCAGGCAATTGGTGTAGCAACGTGGATAGCGTAAGATTTCATCTATGCGCTGCCGCAGCAGTGCAGGTAAACGTTCGCAAATACGCTGCTCCACGCCTGAAGCGCTGTTGTTATTAAACAACGCTATGACAAAGCAAATGCGCTCCAAGTCCTTGAGCCGCGCTGTATCCAGCTCGCGTTCAAAACGCTGCAGTATGCACTCGTTAAGCTGTTCATCGCAGCTCTGCAGATCAGAGCCCAGCAAAGCCATATGCAAACAGCTGACCAGTGAGACACGCTCTACCTGCGGCTTTAGCTTTTTCATAAGTTGCAGCAGGCAGTCAACCTGCGGCAGCTTGCTGCTATAACGCAGCACCTTAAGCAGCGCCACTAGTGTTATATCCTCTACGACGGGCAGTTCGGCCTCAAGACGTGCGCACAACTGCTGCAGCAACTCCGGATTGCGTATGGGTGTTTGTGTCTTAAAAAAGCCCATGGACATAACGCCCAGCTCAGCCAGCGTCATTTGTTGCACACAACGCGCCAAATTCTCCTCAAAGTCAAACATTTCGAAGACAGGACGACGCAGCACATTGCACAAAAACATAGACTGCACCAGCTGCTCGGGCGGCATCTTGCGCACCTTGCGACCCAGTTTGCGCAAAGCCTGCCACACAAATTCGCCAATTCTGGCCAAGCCTAGCTGATACCAAGCATCGCAGACCAGCAGCAGCTGCTGCGTAGGCCATTGTTCAATGCGGCGACAGCATTCAATATCCAAGGTGTTCCATAGCTCCATATAGTTAGCTGATTTGGTGGAAGCAGGCGTGGGCAATTGTTTAAGCAGCTGCAGCGTTTCGATCAATTGTGCATCGGAAAGTAAATGCAGATTATCACAGAAGTTTTGTGTGAATTTCTCAAAGCGTGCATCACTGATGCACGTTTGGCTGTGTCTACAATGTGACACCAAAGCGTGCAAATCCTTAAAGAGCTCATCGGCAGATGCAGCTGTTGTGGTTGTGGGTTCCAAAACGCGTAGAGGTGCATTTGTTGCTAGTTGTGCTGATAGAGCAACAGGATCGTTGCTGGTATTAAAAATTTGATAGGGTTTTAATGAAGCAACTAAAATCCTGTGTGCAAATTGATTTTCATGATCCACAAATGTTTTGGCAGAGCAGGCGATTGTTATGCGATAATGCCGGCAGAGCATGTGCTTGGCTGGTTGTGCAACACGGCGCCATAGTGGTGTCCACATTGTGCAGATTGTATTAATAAATAAAGCAACTATTAATTAAATTAAACTGCATTAAATTGTTAACTTTAAAAACGAAATTAAATAGTTGTTTACAAAATGTTAAAAGATTGCGGCTGCTTCTTAAGGCGTTGCCATATATAGGCAAAATTGTATCGAGCTGCGCCAGAGTGGCAACAGTTGGCAACTCAAAACATATGGCGATAACAATAACGATAATTGACAATCGAAACGGCTTAGTATGATTGCTTGGAGTTGTAATTTATTTTATTTGAATTTAAAATAAATAATTTGAAGAGTTTTTAAATACATTTGCATTATTAAGCAGCTTTAAAATATTAAATTGGCGGCTAATAACATATGGCGATAACAATAACGATAGTTGACAATCGAAACAGCTCAATATGATTGTTTGGAATTGTAATTTATTTCAATTGTATTAAAAACAAATAATTTGAAGAGTTTTTAAATATATTTGCATTATTAAGCAGCTGTAAGCTATTAAAATTAGGTATGCAAAGGTATGGAGCGTTCTTCTTCTTCTTCAAAATACTAAAAGGCAAAATACACAAAAAAAACAGTGCTGCCCTTTTTTATGGGAAAAGTATGAACAGCTGAGTATGATTGCCTGGAATTGTAGTTTATTTTAGTTGTATTAACATTTTATTTACATTATTAAGCAGCTTCAAACAATTTAAATGAGATATGCAAAATTATGGTGCGTTTTCTTCTTCCTCAAAAGCTAAGATACGCAAAAACAGTGCTGCCCGTTTTTTTAAGGAAAAAATATGAACAGCTGTTCTATTTTGCCGCCATAACAGACGTGTTCTAGACTGCAATTTCTACAAAAGTGGTTTTATTTACTAAAAAAAATCAAATGCGATACATCATATTTTAGAGTCTGTCTATTGTTTTGTTTCAAAATAAGAAAACTAGAGCGTATATTATAGCCACGACGTTTTAAAAATGAATAAAGAAGATCTTATGCCTGCTGACATGAAAAGCGTACAAGGAGGCGGAGCCCCATAGTTTCTCTATTTATTTTTTATTTAATAAAAAAGTAAAACACAGCTGCTTTGCTAACCACCGTTTTTATTTTAACCCAAAATACCGCAACAAAAATTCGATAGATACCACAAAAATTCGATAAATACCACAAAGGCTTTAAAAAATACCACTAAAAGCACAAAACGGCAAAAAATTAGTATATTTATTTGTAAAGGCCACACTGTTAAGTCTTGAGTGTGATTTTCTTGTTTCGGTGTGATTTTCTCGGCTGCAGTTTATTAAATATTGTAAGTAAAATAAGTTTAACATATATTTCAACTGGACGCAAAAGGCGTGGCTATACTCAAGAAAGCAAAGCGCGTTTCTTGCTGCTGAAAAGGTAAGATTATTTTTAATATGTGCAGCGACGCATTCGGCAATCGGTTGAAGTCAACATTTTCATGTCTGTCTGTGCGGCCAAACAAATGCCTAAATCTCAGAGATGACAATTGCGCTAGAGCTACAAAACTTTCCGTAAAACTCAAAAACCCTAAAGTTGTAGCTGCATAATTTGTGTTTTTTCGAACATATCGAGAGTAGCTTAGAGTTTCCAAAAACTGTCCCAAATTTTATAGGTTATGCAGCCAACATATCTCCAAAATTATTTACCAAAACGGCTTTATAGCAAAAGCAAAGCGCGCGCTAAAGTTCGCAAATTTTTTAATTTTCTGAAAAAAAACCTGCGCAATGCAAGTCTTTTTACTTTCCTGGGTTCATGACTGGCACAATTATTGCAAAAGCGGGACAACAACATAAGCCCTTAACTCTATTTCTTTGGATTGACAAGTGTTTCTCTTTGCAAGAGTGAGACACCAACAGTCGTGCTCAGTTGCACTTTTTGTGGTTTTTTTTTTGGAATGTTTTGGATCAAGGGCGCTATTCCCTCATTACACCAGGGACCTTATGTGTGTATATAACTTTTGTGCAAGCCGAGAATATCTGTTTTTTATATTACATTCTCTTTTTTAAAGATATTCTTTATTTAGAGCACTTGCCGATTAGTTTGCCAAAGCGATAACAATAACGATAGTTGCATATCGAAGTGGCATAAACTTTGCAAAAGGGTTGTTAAAATGTTGGTTTTTTGTATTATTAGTGAATAAAGTTATTTTTTTAAAAGGTACGATTAACAAAAGCAATTTAAATGGCTTTACTGAAGACGTTAGTTGATTTGGCCAACATCGTGGAATATATATAAGCAGCAACTGAAAAGGAAACGCAACTTGCAACATGGACGAGTGCATAGTAGATCTACTTAACACAACCACCAAGGAACCGAATCCACTTAATATTGAAGGTGCGCAACTAGTGAATTATTATTATTTTTATTGCTTACTAATATAATGTTAATATTTTTATTTAGAAAGCTCAGACTGCCCTACAACAAGCAATGAAAAAAAAGACCAAATGACATCGGTCGATCTGACTGATGATGATGATGGTCCGAGCAATGCCATCATTAAAATAGTAGAATCCTCATCGACTAATACAGCAAAATCCACGAAACCTGTCAGTCCAAAGGTTTATCAAACTAATCGCATGCTTATCGCATTGGTGCGCAAGCATCCTGTGCTTTATAATGCGAAAAACAAAAACTTTAAAGATTGTAGCTACAAGGAAAAAATATGGACAAAAATTGCCAACCAGCTAGGTCTGGAATATAGCGAATGCCTTAGCACTTGGGCTGAACTGCGTTACAAATATCAGTGTCATGTACGTCGTCTGCGCAAGTTTTATAATGAAAATAATAATAAAGCGCGTCGTCGTCGTCCTATAATGCTCTATGAGCAGGAATTAGTATATCTATATCCACATATACCTGTCTGCACTTATAAAAAACAAGACTCTCTACAGCCAAAACCGAAGATTTCACTGCCTATTGCTTCAGAAGCAGAAATTATAGAAATCGAGGACGACGATGGCACGTTTAAAGTTACCCAGGATCTGGAGCAGCTGATAGACTGTGTGCGCGCCTATCCGCAGCTTTACAATCCGCATCACCCAAGCTACTGGAACTATCGCCAACGTGGTTGCATCTGGGGCGCCATATCCAATGAGCTTTGTCAAAAAGCCACGAAACTTATGAAAACGTGGCTGTATCTGCTTACGCGCTTTGAATGGGAACACATGGCCCTTGGCAAAAAAACAGAGCTGCAAAATCATCTAGAGTTTCTGGCGCCGCATATTGGCAGAACGTAAGTTATTATTCCCATTTAAAGACAACGATTTAACATCTGTTTTTCATACAGCAAAAACACCGTTTGCAAGCTTTCGTTCTACCTAAGAGACGCCTGGCATGAGCCCATAGAGCATTTCCGTGGCATAACTACTCTACTCAACTATTTAAAGAAACAAATCGACTTGTGCGAAATAATTGATCTATACATTGAGAACAGGCTGAAACCCAAGCGTTACCATGAACTTTGGCGGCGCATTGGACAAATAACTTCATATCAATTTCAAAGCTGTGAGGTCACTTGGTTAACACTGCGCACGTTTTATATGGAGCTAGCTGAAATGCGTCGCAGTGGTTATCAGCTTCAGGACAAATGGTACTTTGAGACTACCATTGGCGACATGTATGCCATAATGACCACACGGAGTCAGCGTCGCAAGTCTAAAGCTAAGGAGAAAAAAGATAAAGAGGCTGAAAATTCGAAAGCAACAATACACCGTTTACCACTTGCCATTGTATATCCACCAAAGCCAGTAAAAGAGATAGTGTCACTGCCAAAACATCTAAAACCTGTGGTGCCGGTGCCGGTGCCTAGCACGTCGTCAGTGCCTAGCACGTCGTCAGTGGTTAGCACGTCCTCAGTGGCTAGCCAGCCGGTGCTGAATAAGACAGCAATGTTTAACACACGCATCATACCCCTGCCCAGCACGTCAGCAGACAGCAGGATAACGTTGAGCGAGTCATTAAGCATAAAGCCGCTCCAGACGGCAGGCAGCAGGCCAACGTTGAGCGAGTCATTAAGCATAAAGCCGCTCCAGACGGCAGCCAGCACATCAGGGCTAAGCAATCCAATAGTCACGCTAGACAAGCCAGTAATCAGTCCCAGCAAGAATATTAACCAAACTAACCCGTCACCGCAGCAGACCTTTATGATACCAAAAATAGTTAGTGTGGGATCGCTTAAACCAATTGCAAGTGTTACAACACCCTCAACCAGCCACATGAGCCGTCCGGTAATGCAGTTATTCCAAAACCCTGCTACTACAATTACAGTAGCTCCACCAGTTTTATCGCCATCATCTTTTTCAAGTGGCTTGCCCCCAGCTAATTCCTTCAATACAAACTCGTCACTTGTTATAAGGCCAAAGAACATTAACCTTTCACCCAACGACCGTCCCAAGATTATAAGAATGGCTGCAGGTCCGCAGCAGAATGTATTTAAAATTATACGTACGCCAATGCCAACGCCAGCCAATGGCAACATGATACGCATGCCAGTGGCTCTGCGCATGCCAAAATTGGTGCCACTCTCCAACAAAAATGAACGGACAATAGTAACGCCATTGTCAAATTCGCTAGCTTCCTTGAACAATGCTGCAGTGCCACCACTTGCAAAAGGTAGTCTTCGAGTGCTCGATAGCGAATTGATGAATTCCAAACCGCCAGCTCCGCCAATGCAAAGCATACGCATTAATAGCAACTCAAAAAGACGAACCATTAATGCGGCAGTGGCCAGTAAGCCACCGTCACCGTCTCCGTGCTCAAGCAGCACTTCTCAAGCAAAAAGCTTGAGCTTGGAGCTTGGAGTGGAATTTGTAAACAATCCAATTATGGGCAAATCGCTGAATATTTATGGAGCATCGCAACATCAGTTGACAATGTCGCGCTTGACGCTCTTCATCAGAGAAGTAATGGCCATACCGCAGCTGCACAACCATGATCCACAGATAGTGGCCAAGTCTAAAGATTATTGGTATCATATATCACGCAAGTTTAATATGTCAGGTGAATATAAGAAACAAATTGTTTAAACTTCTACTTAATTAACTCTAATTGCAGAAACCATTTGCCGTGCCTACTGGAACTTTTTGAAGCAAAATATAGCCATGTTTCCACAAATTACGGATATGTCGTCGCTTATGCAACCTTTTAAAAGTAAATTTAAGGCCTGGGAAACATCCCATCAACTTTTTAGCAAATTTGATGTAATTGCGCGCAGACATAAATGGCAGCTGCATCAGGATCAGTTGCCGGAAATTATTGAGCATTGCTCAAAGTACGAGGATTTGTATTTGGATATGCGCAGAGGCTCAATAATTAACTCGGACAATGGAACACCAAGTAAAGAAGTTTGGGCTATTGCACGCGTACGTTTTCCCAATAGTAAGTTTATTTTTGCGCTCGTCTTCATTATTAAAATCCTTATAATCT
The DNA here is from genome assembly GCA_037043745.1 of Chymomyza amoena. Classification (NCBI taxonomy): domain Eukaryota; kingdom Metazoa; phylum Arthropoda; class Insecta; order Diptera; family Drosophilidae; genus Chymomyza; species Chymomyza amoena. The sequence continues at coordinate 27,657 of JBAMAX010001927.1, read as the reverse complement.
TTTGGCATTATTTTAGTTCAGGCCAGCGATGTTTGGTCAATGTTTAAGCTAGCCTTTAGAAGCTATCTGGAGGACTTGGAGCGTGGCATTGAAAATCCCTGGCCTCAAAACTGGTGGCGCGCGTTGGAAAAATTCCAGTTCGCAATCAATGTGCGTTATCATCCCTTGGAGCCCTACTACTACATTGTGTACAACAAATACTATGAAGAGGTGCAACGCTGCAGCATGTACGAGGCTTTAATGAAACGAGTGCCAGACAAAGGGCTGCTGGCCAAAGCCAAGGGTAACGACATTATAATGCCCTGGGAAACTGAGGAAGTACGGCGTGTGTACAACTTTAAGCCGTTTCAATCTAAGTTGGAAGAGTCTAAAACGGAAGCGTCTAAGTTGGAAGCGCCTATGCAGGAAGCGTCTAAGACAGAAAAGGTGGTAATGCCCAGTATTGAGGAGTTCCTAGAGCCGCTTAACCAGGCGCCATCCACTAGCGGTATACTAACGCAGCAGGCTGATGACAATTTTGATAGTGACTATGCCAGGACAGTACCTTGCGTGGATGCCTTTCAGCTAACAGCCACAATGCGCAGCTATCCTAATACCTACGAAAAGTGCAGCAGCGTAGAAAAGCGCAAGGCCTGGATGCAAACGGCCGAGGCACTAAATGCTACGGGTAAGTGACCAAGTCTAGTTACACTTTAACCAATAAACTAAAGTCTGCTCCAACTCCTCTTAGTGATGGACTGCCGCGTGGCTTTGCAACATGCGCTTTATCAGTATCGTACACTAAAACAACTGGATCCCGCCAATCGCTGTCGCTTAAATCAAAAGTATTATCGTCATCTGGATGAAATTTATAAGCATATAATGCCCAGTGGCAAACTGCAGGTGCGCACGCCACAAGATATTAATGAAGCCTACTGTGATATACCTGCGGAACCAGTCTATCCGGAACGCTATCTACCCGAAATCAACATGCATACCAGTAAGCACTCTTTGGTGTTTAAAAACTGGGCTTTTGCTGCAGGCAATCTGTCCATTTTGGCACAAGAGGAAGTGCGTCAAAAAATGTCGTCTATATTTGCTAAATATTCCGCCATAGCAGACACAAATGAAACTGAGACTACAACAAGCAAACGCAAGTTACCACGAAAAGAACTCAACTTTAAAAATCTAATGAATGGCGATGACTTCGATACGGAGAGCGCTTCAAGCAATCCCCCAAAAAAGAAACAAAAAAATAAGGAGTCCATGTGTGACAGATCTAGTTATATGTAGCAACTATTGAATGGAACTTTATTTGATTAAGCTTGCTCCTTATGTAGGTGCTTATAACATTATGAAACAACAAATCCAACGAAAATCTTTGACAGAACAAATTACCACCAGATGTGAATATTGCAACTGAGTAAAAAGCGAACCGCTGTTTTTATTAGCAATAAAAAATAAAATAAAAATATTATGATACACTTAAAATATAAAATATAATTATCGTGTACATGTCTGTTTTATGCCAAGAACTGTTTTAATTTATGTCGTAACTATAAAAATCTGTAAATTATGAGCTCTCCAATAACTAACTTATAAGTTTGTAAACAAAACTAGTTTTTAATTATGTTATCCTTGCAGCAGCTGATAAAAGGTTAGAACTATTGTATAGTGACTGCAATAGATAATAAGCTTTCCAAAAAAACAAATATTTCTTAAAAAGAAACAGAAGAAGAAGCAAACCAATGTCTGATGTAAATTTCTGATATCGAATTAGTTTTAAAGTGATGCAATGCACCTTGGAAGTGTAGAAGAAAACAAAGTCCTCAAGCTGTGTATATGTATAATGATATAAGATGTATGTATGTCTAAGCCCTCGTAGTCATCCGTTGGATTTCTTTTTTTTTTTTTGTAACATCATTAGATTCTTAAGATGAAGAATTAATTAAAATATATGTATGTGTTTGCATAAAACTGTGTATTTTTGAAAGGCATAAATTTATGTAAACGATTTTTCTAGTACTTTCGTTAAAATTGAAGACTAAAAGGAAGGTAAAGGAAGACTTCAACATCTTTTGAGATGGTTAGTGTGCCGTGCTAGAAGTTTGGAGTTGCATCTTGTGCGAACCCATCTGTGGCATATACGATGTTAAAGTCTGTCTGAATCTGAGCTTGTGCTGGCTGTATAATAATAATAATTAGAATCTATTGTGCTCCCTACCAGCCCACAAGCTTTTGCACTAGTCCAATTCTCGAGATAAACTAAGTTCGTAATCGTTGTTGTGGGTTAGGCAAAGGCCTTGATGCACTGCGACCAGTTTGATCTATTGTGCATCCCTTTTTATTGAGACGTTCATTATGACGAGGAGACTTTTGAAGGTCTTCATCCATTAGTAGGTATGCACCTAAAATTTTGTGTCTTCTGCGGCATAGCGCCTCACAGTTTGTGATCAGGTGTTCCATTGACTCTTTCTCATCACAGCAGAATCTGCACGTGTTTGAATCCGATATGCCTATTCTGTGCCTTTCCAGAATTCTGTAACTTTTTGTCGAGTCCATTTTTGAGTGTCGTGTTTTACATTATTTTTGTTGAAGCCAAAACAACCCTTAAAGCGTTTTTGATCCATCTGTATACCATTTTTATTAGTCATGTAATCAGGTTGGGTTAGGATTCCATTCCTCTCTTGATGGAAAAATGTCTTTTTATTTCGTGGTAAAGTAGAGTACTGTGTCTGTATGGTCATTAGCCTGGGCCATGCATGCTGCTTTGCCGACCCTTGTAGGGATTTGTAGATGACCAGTGAGGCTTACTGGTTTAAATTTTTCTTTTAAATGGTTTAAGAGTGCTTGCATTGCATCCTCTTCCTATATCACTATGTGCAGCTGTGGTAAATTTAGTAGTGCTTCCATGCCAGCAGTTGGGGTAGTTCTAATGTGCTTCTAAATAGTATAACCGCTAGATATGGCTACTAGTCAAGACCGTCACACTCCGTAACTATGTGCTGTTGGAATTCGTCCCTAATCTCATGGAATCTGCAGGTGTCTTCTGAGCCAGCAGCTTGCAATAAGTAAGCCAGTAATTTGTTTTTCCTGTTTGCAACTCTTGGGAGCTTAGGGCCTCTACAAGAGCTTTCCATCGAACTCTATTTTGCGCCGTTTATTTAGCTGTCCCCCATGTCATTCTTTGCTGTGCCAATTCTCGAAGGGCAGTTCGCCGCCAGGTTGCTTTTGGTCGTCCTACTCCTCTGCTTTCTTGGCGATTCCAGTCTAGTGCCATCCTTACAATGCTGCTTGGTTCTTTTCTGAGCGCATGACATATCCATGTCCACTTACGTTTTCGGATTTGGAGTTGGAAAGGAGAATCACGAGTGATGCGTTATAGTTCTGCATTTGATATTCTACTAGTTCAGAATATCCCGCATATAATTCGATTACGATATTGAATAGTAAAGGCGTTGGAGGACAGCCTTGCTTAACGCCGGTGTTCGTTTGGAAAGGTACACTTGTTCTTCCATTGAGCAGTACCAACAGGTCGGCATCATCATACATCGCTTTTATTAATGTTATGATGTTGAGTGGTACTCCTTTGTTTGCAAGAGCTCGCCATATTGCTGCTCTGTCTACTGAGTCGAAAGTCTTTTTGAAATCGATGAATAGGAGGTACAGCGGAGCTCGCCATTCCATTGCCTGTTCGGTAATTATGCGTAGTGTGTTTGCTTGTTCTACGCAACTCCTGCGTGTTCTAAGTCCTGCCTGTTTATCTCGAATTGTTGGTTCAATTTTTATGCTTGAGTTATTCTTGTCCAATTGGCTTATTTTCTTTAGTCTATCCAGTTCAGATTAGACGAGCTGATAATTTTTGAATTTTTTCTGGATGTCTTTTTTTCTCGCAGTATCTGTTTGGTGGTATCTGAGGGTTTTGGTCGCAGCACAGTTTTTCGACAGTTTATCAGCTACTTTGTTTCCGGGATTTTTAGTATCTATCTGGCTTAATTTGGCACTGGTTTTTCTGAACCAACTTTGTATTTATTTTCATATCCGTCACCAAGTTTATCATAGCCTGTCTCTCAGGCAGTATATCATTTTCTCTATCCTAATCATTTTAAGCTAGTTCGATGTTCCCACATCTGCCAATAGCTCTTATTTCTGCCTAAAATATGCTGGCGCCTTTGCCCTAAGATTCTGATAGTCGCGTTTTTGGTCCCGCAGTGAATTTCTTTTGCCAATCGTTGTTACGTTCTTCCCAGCAGGCAATTGAAAACAAGTTGGCTCTCTAGATGGACCAAGCTAACACTACATAAGACACGGTTTGCTTTATGGCGTCGAACACCATCTCTGACGAGGAGTTGCTCTCCAGAGCAAGTTAAATCGATATTGCGACTGAAATAAGAAGAAGAAAGTGGAGTGGATTGGCCACAAGCTCCGCAGGGAGTAGAGTTGGAAGACCACGTACCTTCTGAAAAATATCCATGGAAGCTGAAATGAAATCTCTGGGGTTAAGCTGGAACGAATTATGAAATATAGCCCAAAATCGAGTTCGATGAAAGATGGCAATTGAAGACGACCTATGCTACATTCGGAGCTAAAGAAAATCATATATATGACGACTATTATAGATAAGCGGATAAACATCCAGCGGCTTCGATTTCGCCCTCAAGTTGTTCATATGGCTTCAAGGAGCAGGTTTCGATAGCGTTGTTGTGGCAAATCAACGAAGGAGTAGACAGTTTTCCGGCGAAAGGAGCAGATAGTAGGCTCACTAACGATCTTTGGTTTCACAGAGTGCAGAGGAACGTTTGGAGGGACGTTTTACGTCAGCTCGTAACCCTTAACGGATTGTTATAGTCAGCTAAGAAGTGTCTGGAAGTGCCTCTTGAGGCAAAGAGTAAAATTGAGTTATAAACAACAAATAGAAGGCTTGTTTTGAGCAGGATTGGTGGGTCTCTGAAGCAGTCTACGTTACCCGCTGACGTTTGTTAGAAAGAAATGAAGTTACATTTTAACGGCTCATATACAGGGCTCAAAATCCTGTACCGCGAAGGGAACGGTTGACGGCAATCGGCTTTTCTGGCAGTGGGAATCTTTCTAAGAGATCAAAATGTTTGCCAGTCGTCTGCGAGCAAGCAATGAGTAGGTTAGGCTAGGTAGTGTAAGCAACTCAGATAGGGACTGAAATCACCTAGAGACCATGAGTAATGGGCCTAATTAAAAAAGGGCACGAAAGGAATTGAAGAAATGGAGGGATATTGGAGGAGGATCAAAAACTGTACATCCCTATTCGCGTAAGTCGCTCGTGTTGCAGAACCATTTTGAGGATTCGACGAAAGCAGCCATATCCGCAATGGGCACAAAGACTAGACTATCCAGATGCTCAAAGAATGGTTTACCCAGAAACTGGGGTCGCCTCCTAAAGAGCGCCTGGCAATCGCATAGCAGGTGGTGGATATTTTCTATCTCTTCCTCATCTCTGGAGCTGCGGAAAAAATCGTGTTGTGGAACGTGCAACCTCTCAGTCATATTGTCTATGGTGCAGTACTCCGTTACAACGCCTACCACCATCCTAGTCCTGTTTTTATGGAAGCGCAGGAGTTCAGATGTTCGCTTTGGATCATATCTTGACCAGAGTGCTCGAGATAAGCGACAACCGGACACCTTGTCCTATTCCCTTTCCGTCAGAGCTCCAGCCGTCTCTCTGGTTTGCGATACGACGTCCTGTAATGGTCTTTCTACGTCCGTAAACGCAAGGTTAGCTGCCAGTGCTGAGTTGTCTCTGGCGCGCTCGTCCGACGCATCGTTACCTGGGAAATTTTAGTAAAACGTGTCGCCGTAATCAAAGATGCGGTAAAATCTGAAGCGTAGAATTCTGAAAAAATGCGATGTAAGCTAGCCGAATGATTAAGAACGCCTACGGGGATACTTTTACAAGCCGCTCAATAGGGTTCGATGGGCATAAGCTGTTTTGGGAAGGTTGGGAATTCATAAAGGAAAATAAACGGCAGAAAATTGGGATTCTGAGAGTTTCTGAAACACACGTATTGTTCGCTCCATTCGATTGACAGTTTCTTTAGTGTCTGTCTTAAACGACGATGGATAAAAATCTTGAACATGGCGGCGTCAAATTCTAAAAAATGCGTTGCATGCCTCGGACTGATTAAGGACGCCTATGGAGTGTTCAATTGACATAAGCTTTTCTGCAATTGGCGGGAGCTCGTCAAAGAAAATGTTTCGAAGATTGGTATATGGAGAGACTTTGAAGTACGGGCATGATCTAGTTTGAATTGAGAGTATATCCACTAAGGACTATGCAGTCTATGTGTGACTCCCCTCAGGAGTCAACCGGTGTTACTTAATCTATATTTTTTAAGTGGTATTTAAAATTAAAATTACAAGTTACAAAATTTTTAATTACATCAGCTGTTTTGCTACAAAGGCCTAACAACTTATATAACTTTTTGCAAGAGCTGCCAACTTTTTGCACTGACCATCACAAAAAATTGATACAAAATAAATTTGGGACAACCAAAAATCTTAAGCTATCTACTATAACTTAATTTTTGTAGCTGCTTTTAGTGAGATTCTTGACCGAAGCCTAACTCTGAGACGTCCAGCTTAGAATTATAGACTTCCTTCCAATTTTTGTGCTTTATATTAAAATCCAAACAAAATGGTCGTCCAATTAGAATCATAATTTTGATTTCAACAAGCAGCTTAAAATAAAGCCATAAAGTTGTTACCTACTCCAAGGATGGGCTCACATTGTTGGCCATCATCAAATTCATAAACGTTAGTTTATTTGATGATCCAAGATTTTCATGGGACACCGTAATCCACATTATGACGCGATATGCCTTTGATTGTGCGCAATTTCGCTGCTCCTCCACTCGCATGGCCACCCACTTTAATGACGCACATGGGGGATGCGTGTACTGCTTTGGACCGGACCACATCAAAGTAAGCCCAAACAAATTGAGGGACAGCAATTGTTTCATGATTTGATTGCACACTAGCTGGCCAGCGAGGGTTGATGACCATTTGGGTTGGGTTGGGGGAGTACACGACAACTAAAATTTGTTATTTGATAAGGATTCATAACAGAATTTGCTCATATTACCAAGTGGCGAAGCGTACCAGCATTCAAGCGCTTTAAATTGTCATGGAAATTAAAGCAGTTCGGGAGTGACAAGTCACACCAGTTCCAATTCAGAAATCTAAGTAGCTTTGCATTTAACTTCATAGCCTTAGTATTTCGTTTGCTAAACTAAAGGCTAGACACAGTCTTAAAAGTATTCTAGCACAATCCTTAAAATATAAGTATGGCCTATCAGTATACATTCAAGATTCTAATCCTTGGCGACGCTGGCGTGGGCAAGAGTTGCCTTATGCAGCGTTTCACACAAAATCGCTTTACGGCTAAACATCAGAGCACTGTTGGCATGGACTTTAAGCCACGCAACGTCGAGGTTTGCGGCACCCAGATCCGGCTGCAAGTCTGGGATACAGCTGGAGCGGAGCGTTTTCGTTCAATTATACGTAGCTATTATCGTGGAGCACACGGTGTGCTGCTAGTTTTTGATACAACCAGCATGCAGAGCTTCCAGAACATGAGCACTTGGCTGAAGGAGTTGCAGCGTTTTAATTGTGAGCACATCAATATAGTCCTGGTGGGCAATAAATGCGATGCCTACGAAAAGCGTGAGGTGAGCTTCAAGTGCGCGGATGCTTATGCTCGGAGTTTGGGCATCAAGTTTTTTGAGGTCTCCGCTAAGAGTGGCATTAATGTGGAGAAGGCTTTTGAATCTTTGGCTGTGCAAATTTGCGAGCGTCTGGAGCTGGGGAAGGCCAAAGATCAGACCGAAGCACCAGCAGAGCCGGAGAAAGAAATAAAGCAGCAAGAATTGGAGCAGTCTGATGTAGTATTTTGCACTTGTGGCAAGCCTATAGATGCAGATGAAGCGTTCAATCAGATACGTTTGGACACTCCCATAACTTATCCGTGCGTTGCCAACTGCTGTTCAGTGTAGTTCCAGGCAATTACCAAGTTTTAGTTGTTATATTTTTTTATGTTTTACATGGATACACAAATATACTGATCAGTTAAAGGCGGCAAAAGATTTGTTTGCTTTACGGGTGGTGGGCGGTGGAGACGCATAACCATAGGATTAGGACTCGCTCATATCTTTGTCCAGTTCCAAATAAGCTTAAAAACCCCCTTTAAAGCACTTGGAGCACTGTGGCAACCATCACGCAGGCTACCACCTGTTTGGAAAGACCAATCAATTTAGAGTTCTCTCCTTCAAGTTTTTTTTGGTTTAAGTTTTCAATAGCTTCCTACCTAAGTACTGCACCTAAATGCAATAAGCTGCTGCTGGCAGCTGTGTACCTGGACATAGAATTAACATAAACGATTGGTCGGTCCCCATGGCTGCTGTTTACCACTTCAACTTGAAGCACTTTAAGCTCCATTGCGCATTATTATGCCGGCCAGTGTCTTGCCGTAGCCATAACGTTTGCTCTCCCGGTGATTAACGCAATTAAACAGGTGCTCAAAATGATGTTTCCAGTGGATTAGCCACGAGCTGGAATGGGACGCTAAAACATATCTCTGTCGTGGGAGCTGCTGACTGTCAGGTCATCAGCCTGATGGCGCGCTCACACGCCGCTAATAAGCGCCACATTAGCAGCATGCGGCCCATTAATCCAACCTGGGGGTGGGCATGTATGCTGGGGGGTTGGCTCTTGGCGCTTACAGGGGTTGCTGCCTGACTATTGACGTTAAAATTCCATTAGCATCAGACAAAGCTGGACATGCTGCAAGTATATGATTTGTAGCGCTCAGTTTTTTTTTTTTTGTTTCTGTTGTTTTTCAGGCAGAGATTAGGCTAGTTGCATGGTAGAAACTTTTAAAGCTTAGTTAAAGTTCGCATACACCTGGGTTTGGGTTTTAATGGAGTTCACATGACCTTCGCGGTCATAAACAACGGTTGCCAAAAGGGCGCTGGCTGGGCGGGCACTTAGCAACATACAAACAATGATAAAGATGCTTGCAAACAGTGAGTGCAAAAATTATGCGCGCATATGGTAGAGTTGCAATCCGAAACCTGGAATGCAACTTCGAGGTCCCTGCAAGCCTTGGTCAATGAATGCCTAAGACGTATACTCTAAATACGATAGTTGGAAACCATATTAACATACCAACAAAGTCCCATTAAGACAAATATAAGGAGGAGAAAATGGAACTGGATAGGTAGGTCATACGCTAAGAAAAGACCCGCAAGACATCACAAGGCAGACCATCGAATGGAACCCTCAAGGATCACGCAGAAGGAGACGTTCAGCACACACATAGAGAAGGCATTTAAAGAAAGAAGTTGAAGCGAGTGAGACGAACTGGAATGAAATTAAAAGAATCTCATCCGATAGAAGTATATTTAAGAATTTTGTTGCAGCCCTATGCTTCACTCTGGAGTAAAAGGAATAAATATATGTATATATATATATATTTTTGGAGTCACTGCATCCGAATGCTGGGTATAAAAAATCACAGCACGTAAGGCGAGAAACGGTGCTATAAAGCCTCTAAGAAGGATCTCTTCCGATGTCATCCACAGTTGCTTCGCGAAGAAAAGATACAGGCGTGGTTCAGACAGGATCTGCATAGCTGGTAAGGTACGACAAGGAACTCCTCGCTTCTTAGGATATATACATATATGTATGTATATGCAAGAATGTGCTGGCTGGGGTTTTTTTTTTTTCCTCGTATGGGTTCCTCACAAAGAGGTGGGTACCCATTAATTATGGCAAAAGATTTTCCGCTTTCCGCATGAATAGCAGTAGTTTTCGTTGGTATTGACCTAAGATGGTAGGAACTAAGCCGTTTCTTTCCCATGTGACAGGCTCTATCCCATACCAGCGCTGGGCAGTCACAGAGAATATGTCTGGTGGTTTCATCGTACTCGAGACAGAGGCAATTTTTTGTAGATGGTATCAAACAGTGTGGTGGCCAGATAGGTATGCTACCAGGAGTTTTAAGTCCGCTCTGCCAAGACCTTTTGTCTTGATCATAACCAGAGCGCTTTTGCTTGACGCAGCCCCGGTAAGGAGAAACAGTATATCCTATGTTCTCCTGCAGCCCATTTGTTTATCATGGTCTTGATTGTGGACCAACCACAGAAAGGCGCAGGAGATGTAGTCAGGATGGAGGCGTGCTAGATCGTCAGCGATCGTGTTACCATCCACTCCTGTCCAGGTACCCAACATAGCACTACTTTGTTCCGGAAGGACAGGGTTTGGAGGTAGTTGTGGCATTCTTTAACCATCTTGGAGGATATGTTCCAAGATGATAATTCCCTAATAGCAGCTATCTGAGTTAATACAGATGTTTGCTCCCCTAGTTCCCTTGTGAAGTGTACTATGGCTGCAGATCTCTATGGCATCAATCTTTACTTGAAAGACGCTGGGTCAGATGCCCAATGCAGTAGAGACTCTGGTGTTGGGTCCAATGACTCCAACACCTACACCCTGCTCAGTTTTGGACACATCAGTGAACCATTGTTGCCACCGGAGGTTTCCACACGGGCTGCCATCAGCCCAAGCCTTCTGACTTGGGATTAATTAATTTTGGAACTTTTATTGGAATCTTGATATGCTGGGTTCTTTGGAATTCGGTTTCAGCGATCGCAAAAAATATATACACGAGACTAGCGATGCTCTACCCATTCGGGTACTGCCACCTTGTCGTGGTGAGGGGGCTCATTAGGGACGATGTATCCAAGAGCGATGCCAGCGGTAGATTAGCTATCGGTAGGGCCACCCATTCCGGTAAGGTTGAGGAAGAGTCCTGAAGCTAAGAGCAGTCCACAACAAACCCTGATGCCTTTTTGGCAGCCAAATTGCCATCAGGTAAGCGTATGTTTCCCCTTATCAGGGGCGGCTTCTAACTAAAGAATCTTTGAAACCATCACTCATTGATTCTCATAAAAGATGTCAGAATAACATGGAACAAAACAATAATGGAAACATGTCTCCAAGGGGTACCCAACAATAATTTGCCAATCCCACTGCTACGGCAGCCAGTACAGAGGATTTGGAGGTGCTTATTTCACATTATAATGACAACACGATGATTGTAGCTCCACTTAGGAGTCCAGAATTTATAGTACTTGTAGAGATGCTCAAAGGAGACACGATCTACGCCTTTAAAATGGATGGAGGTCTTTACGTATAACCTACCCGTGGTTGCTTCTGGCTAATGTTAGCAACAGAGTTCTCGCGGCTTTGGAAACACATTTTCCATTGAAACCCATAGAAGTAGCCTCGCATACGAACCCCCCTAAATCTTTTGCTAATTGTTTGTTCGAATACTTTCTAGTCCCACTGTACACAAAGATACCCAACCAGCACGCACACAGCGTAAAGCATTTACCCCCAAAACACAAAGCCATTAAAAAGCGGTATTGTTTATTGTTTTTTTCTTTTTATTTTACTCAAAACTGCTAATTGAACAGTTTTGTTGTTATATAATAGAAACAAATAAATAAAACAAAAAATATACTATATATAGTATACATATAGTATATAAAAAAAAACTAGCAAACTATTTAATGACAGACAGCAGAACGACCCACTCAATAAATAGTGGAAGAGTTAAAAAAGTTGAATGGCTTCAAAGAGACAACATTGGGTGGGAACAGTCTATCTGGAGAGGGGTGAGGCTGGCACATATGCTCTGCAACGGAAGCTCATCACACATGGTTATAAGGTTCACAAGAAACGCTACCGGGCATAGTCAATAAAAACAAAAAATAGCAAATACATTCCGACTAGGAAATACACTAAACAATTCTTGACTTCTAACATTTGGATGCGCTTTTGAAGGGAGTTTAGATCAATCTTCTTCCTACCCAATAGTTAGTGCGTTGTCTACCTGGTTCTCACAACCTGGGGTCTGTTAATCGTTAGCTAGGTGTGCTTACACTAAATAACTCTTGTCGACACAGAAGCTCTCTCAGCGTCTTGGGGAACATGTAACTGTCGACAGCTACATCTTCGAAGTAGTAAAGGATTTTGTCTACCTTGAGATCAAGCGTAGAATTACTCTTACCAACAGGTGCTAGTTTGAAAAGTCGAGCCCTCTCTCCCAGGATAAAGACAACTCTTTATAAAACTCTCATTATACCCGTCCTTATGCATGGCGCAGAATCTTGGACGATTACGAACAATGATGAGCGAGTCTTAGGAGTTTTCGAGATAAAAATTTTACGCAAGATCTTTGGTCCCTCTTGCGTTGATGGTGAGTAACGTTTATGATGGAACGACGAACTGCGACATTGACATAGTCAAGCGCATTAAGTTGCAGCGACTGCGTTGGCTAAGTCATATGGCAAGAATGGATGATGATGCTTTAAGGGTAGGCTTCCAGGGACAGGAATAATCATAGGATGCTCCAGCGAAAAAAGTATTCGAAACGCTGCCCACAGGTGGTAGGCGCGAAAGAGGGAGACCTCCTCTGAGATAGAAAGATCAGGCAACTATTGACCTGGCTAGGCTTGAAATTACTGGCGAAGGCTACTGGATGCGGCCAAGACCGACTCATGGTTCTAATGGCCAATTGATGCTGATAAGGTGTGCTTATACTAATGTATGATGTCATATAGCCAGGATGAATTTGTTGCAGTCTCTGTTCAGTTACTGCTTGGGGGACATAAAACATTTACGCTCCCGGCATCCATCTCGTTTTTGGTTTAAAAAGTTCTATTAGATATCTACTCTCCAATGCATCAGTCGCTTTCTTTGGTCTCAACCACTTTGGTCATTAGCTTCCATCCACATTCAAAATTTTACGAATGCATCGACTTAAAAACTGAACTCTTTGAAGGATTGTCATAAGGCTGGTCCTCTTGCAACTTAGCCCAGTCGCCCAAACACTTGCCGCGCTCACTGCAGCCAAATTCAGATCGATCCAAATTTATTAAGATGTGTTCACGAAGTGCTGCACTACTTCCTTAAAATCCATCGTCTAAATAGTTCCATTGAATTCCGTTGAATCAAAAATTCAACTTTTTGTAGATCTCCTAAGCCGATATCTATAAATTAAATAGATACTGTAAACATTTCTTGATGGGATTGTTACTAATAAAAAATGTCCAGCTTACCCGTTGGAAAAATCGTTAGACTTGGCAAGCCACATGGAACATCTTCAGAATACAGGTTAGCACCATTAAAAATCAACTGCATCCGTCTAGTTTCTCGACTGCTCACAATTTTCCCATCATTCTTGTCATCTCGCGTTCCGGCAGATCTCAAACTTTGCCTGGAGCTTGATTTGATAAATTATACTATTTAATTACTATTAATTACAGCAATGTACACTTACTTGTATCCAGATATAGTAAGGCATGATCGCAAACATGGAGCACTCCTAATATGACACTTGAATTCCAGTTCCATTAAGTCCAAATGTTACAACGATCTCACTCTCTTATAGGGTTGCTGCTTTCTAGCAGTCCAAAACAATTGGCATTCCGATACAGTAAAAGTATACATAAGCTAATCCATATTAGCTCCAGACCGGAGTAGCGATAAGTGCTATAGGACTTCGTCATGTATTCCAAGTACTTCTTCGTAGTTCCCAATTCCAGTTTCTTTCCATGTTTAGATGCATAATCATGAGGATGACTGTGAGCGCCCAAAATGCAGTCAAAACAATTGGCATTCATATACAATAGAAGGATACATAAGCTAATCCATATAAGCTCCAGATCGGTGTAGCGATAAGTGCAATAGGACTTCCATGAGCATTTAGCAGACCGCAAGTACTTCTTCGTAGTTCCCAATTCCAGTGTCTGCCTATGTTTAGATGCATATTCATGAGGAGCGCACAAAATGCAGTCCAAAACAATTGGCATTCAGATTCAATAGAAGTAAGTATATATTTATAAGCTAGTCCATATTTGGTCCAGACCGGAGTAGTGATACGTGCAATAGGACCTCAGCAGGTATTCCATTAGCATTTAAAAGACCGCAAGTACTTCTTCGTAGTTCCCAATTGCAGTGTCCGTTTATTTTTAGATGTGATGAGGATAGCTGTGAGCGTCTAAAATGTATTAATTGCACTCGCAAAACGAATCATGACATTTATGACTGATGATTACAAAGTCTTTGGTTACAGTAAGAGCCACCCGTATGCAACCGTCTGTCCAGGAATTAAAGAACAGTCTTCAGCAAGAGTCTGTAAGTATATGCCGCATAAAATTACTGCTTTCTTGTAAAATCGTAGCAGAGATGACCTTCTCTTTGTCTATATATATTCTTACTGTGGTGGCTGGGAGCTGACATGGAAGAAGACATGGTCATTGGAAGATGCCTTGAGAATTTCAACTGCCGTCTTTTACTCAAACTGGGATTGGATTATTTTGCAAAGCAGCGTATTTCTTGACATCTTGATAAGATGTCATTTGTAAGATCATGACATGACTTCTACTACTACTATTGTCCTGCTCTCCTAGTCAAGCATAGGGTCTCAGTGGAGCATAGGTCATGACAGCGCTTCATGATTTATTTGATTGCTTGAATATAATCGTCCCGCTTGGTTTTCAAAATGTCTCATCTCTTGCTTTAATACCAAGCAATTTGTGGATTGGAGCCATCCTCTGCAGTTGGCACACGAGCTACTGTCTGTTCCTAGAAAAAATCGGAATAAGTTATTAATAAAAATTACACATCTCCTGACTGCAACTTGGACAGTAAACGTACCTTTTTGCACCGGAAAGCAAGATACCAAATCACGCTAGAGATTTGTGGCAGCGCAAAATGGCTACGGATACGCACTATTGGTTTTACATTGACGCATCATAACTGCCGGAAAATAAGACCCATCAATATATGTAGACTGGTGAAAACGTCTGATCCTAAAAGCAAATTTGGAAATATGTTATTAAACAAAGTAGCGCTCTATTGCAAGATTATTATCATCATCCAATAAGGCGAATTTGGGAACTTACGAGAGAAAGTGTTGATGGTGTCTTCCGTATTTGAATGAACCATGAGCTGTATGAGCTATCGGCGACACTGACCTAGTTCGGCGCATACAACTACAACGTCTGCGCTGGGTAGGTCATGTTGCACGAATGGATGATAATGCTCCAGCCAAAAAGGTATTTGAGCGGATATCACTTGAAGGTCGACATCGACCGGGACGCCCGCCTCTGCGATCAGGCAACGGAAGATCTTCGTAGCCTGGGGATTGCCAATTGGCGCCAGAAAGCACAAGACAGAAACCACATTCCCGCGGCCAAGATCGATAGCCGGTTGTAATGGCCACAATAGTAGTAGTAGTAGCGCTCTATTGATTGCAATATGGATGTGGCATGCTAGAGGTCCGTAGGGGCATATAATGGCAGTAGTTAAATATTCACATGATCGTTGCGATTAATGTTCCAGCTATACGTCGATGTGATTACGTTTTGGTTTCATTGTTTTTCCTGCTTTAAACTGCGTCTTCTGCAGTGTCTTCGAGGATGTTGTTATGCCTGCGGATTATTGGAGATCAGATGGTCGACTCCACTTTTCCGGTAATTCAATGCTGAGTCTGCTGAATAATTGTTAAGGCTGTGGTTGTCCAATACCTGCTGTCTGTTCCTAGAAAACAATTTGAATAAGCATTTATAAAAATGGCACATCTCCTTTCTGCAACTTGGACAGTTAACGTACCTTTTTGCAGCGGAAAGCAAGATACCAAATCACGCTAGAGATTTATGGCAGCGCAATATGGCTACGGATACGCTGACACCACTGTTGGTGTTACATTGACGCATCATGGCTTCCGGAAATTATGGCCTATCAATATATGTAGACTGGTGAAAACGTCTGATTCTAAAAGTAAATTTGTAAATGCCTTGTCTAATAACAACAAAGTAGCGCTCTACCGATTAAATATGGACATACCTTTTGTGGCATCGAGATCCGTCAGAGCATAACATGGTAGCTAAACGTTGTTGCTTTTACGTTTTGGTCTCATCCTTTTTTCAGCTTTAAGCCGCATCTGCTGCAGCATCGTCAAGGTCTATCAATACATGTGGACTGGTGCCAGCGTCTGATCCTAAAAGTAAATTTGGAAATATGTTGTTAGACAAAGTAGCGTTCTATTGATTACAATATCGACGTACCTTTTGTGGCTTGCTAGCAATCCGTAAGAGCATAACATGGCAGTAGTTATATTAATAATATATAATATTCATATGATCGTTGCATTTAAAGCTCCAGCTATATGTTGTGGCGTTTACGATCCGGTCTCATCCTGCGTCTTCTGCAGCATCGTCGAGGCTGTTGTTGTTCATGATTGTCAGAATATGATATATACCGGCCTGAGGATTCTAAGGGCGCACAAGGTCGTCAACGTTGTGTCTGCTGAATAATCGTTAAGGCTGTTGTTGTCCAATACCTTTATAGAATTGTCCAAATTAGTACGCTGAGTATGCGCCTGCGGATTGTAGGTTCTCACATTGTCATTTCAATCTTCAAAACAATGTCGTCTCACGCTATTCACAAATACGGATTGATGACTTACTCTACGCCTGCGGTTTGCCGGGTCTCACATTGTAGTCTGGCAAATATCACGCTAAGCTTGTCCAAGGTATGTTGCAAGGTCAGCTGCAACATCGTTGAGCCTGCTCTTCAGCGAATTCATACAAATATGCCGACTAGTGCTTTATCTATACGCCCAAGGGTTGTTGGGTCTCACAATGTCGTTACATCCTTTGCTGTTCAGCGTCTCCATACAAATGTCCAGACTAGTGCTTTTATCTATAGGCCAATGGATTGTTGGGTCTCACATTGCCGTTTCATCCTTTGCATAGATAGCATTGCGTTACTTGGTCCAAGGAATGCTGCGTCTGCTGAAGCATCGTTAAGGCTGTTGCTCATCGTCTTCATATGATTGTCCAGCTTACTACACAAAATAGACAACTGCAGATTATTTGGTTTTACATTGTCATCCCATCCTTTTGCAAATATCAATATATGGAGTCCAAGGTAAGCTGCGTCCGCTGGAGCCAACTCGAGTTTTTCAACGTGTCCTGCAAAGCAAGCAAAAAATTGTTTCTAGAAATTTTGCCATGGAACTGCAAACTGGGCTAAACTGCCCAATCGGAATTGCATATCTCTCTACACACACATCCATACATACCTTTTTTTTCTTACAAAATTGTACGTTTACATAATGTACTCCAGCCCTTATAGGGTATCGAAATTAAAAAACAATAAGAACAAAAAACAAAGCCATTAATGGTTAAAATAAAAAATACAACAAAAACTAAAATAAAAGCACTCAGTTGTTGTTGTTGTTGTGAATTGTGCATGAAGAACAATTACAATTTCGCAAACAAAGATAATTTGCGAATGAGATCGACGACACGATACGATGACGACAATGACGATACACACACACACACACAACAAACATACATTCGTATTCGTGTGTGCATAAAATACATAATGTGTAATGGACGGCCACTATTAATTTAATGAACAAGCTCATCTTCATCATCATCATCAACATTAAGGATAAGCGAAACATCTTAACGTGTTGTTGGTTTGTTGGGTTTGTTTGGTGGGAGGGGGGACGGACAACTTACTTAGCCTCGCCCCCCCTGCACAGCATTTCAACTTAATCAACTTGTGCGCTAATCAGCTGACGGCAAACAAAGCCACCAGCTGCAGTTCGCTCTCAGCGGCTACTCACCATTGCGGTAATTTGCCCATTGCCTTCATTTGCATTCGCATTGTTGAACTTGCTTACAAAATTCACCACACATGCAGCAAGCGTCACAGTGGGCTGAGTTGTAATTGTTAGTTGTTCAAATGAAATAAGTAAGTGGCTTATTAAAAATATTCAGTACGATTTGACTAAAAGATGTTACTAATGTTATCTTTTTGTATTTTAAAATCAGGTAAGTCTTATATTTTTGTATTAATCTTTTTCTATGATTGTGTTTTACTTTTATGTAAAGAAAAACTAACATATTTTCACCTTTTTAGTTTTATTAATTTTTTCAAGTAATTTTATATAAATACTTGCTTTTAATCCCCGACGCAAAAAGAGGGGTGTTATAAGTTTGACGTGTCTGTCTGTCTGTCTGTCTATGGCATCATAACTCCCGAACGCATGCAGTGATTTCAATTTAGTTTTTTTTGTATTAAAGGTGACTTAAATTGCGAGACATGCTTGATGAAAATACGTCGCGTTGGGGGACCGCTGATAAACTAACAATTTAAATACAAATAGTCTAATTAAGCAACAAATATGAACTTAAAAACAAAATTAAGAAAATATTTCAAAAACTTTCATAGAATTACTTCAAAAAATTTGCATGTAAGATACGACCGTCAACGACGTCTGCCCTCGCGTGTCCCCCAACGCGACGTATTTTTTTTAGAATTATTGATAGATTCTTAGGTACTTTAACATTAAGTTTCTTTTATTATTTTTTACCTTTTTAAGGGAAATTACTTAAGTTCTTGTGTCGGGGGTTTTTTAAATTTTTAATTTAATATATATTTATTTATATAATTGTAAAGGAGAAACAATGTAGGCCGTCAAATATTCTTATTTACATAAATAATAAGAAAATATACATTTTTTCGTGTACAAAAAGTGATCATTATTTAAAAGCTGTGTGAAATAAAAAAAAGTAAATGACAAATCTAAATAAATTAGACTGAAAATTACGCTTTTTTTAACATTGAATTTTTTGGCCCTAGTTGACATTTTTATAGATGTGCCCCACATATCATTAATTGGTCACGTCTATGTGATTAGTGATGAGAAAGCTATTGTTGGAAAAAAAAATTTTTTAAGTTGTTTTAAGCTTATAGCTTCGCTTAGTAACTTCTTATATGATAAATTAATAGAAATCTCAATCCAAATTAAAAAATTTGAATTTGAAAAAAAAATGAATTTTAAGCTATTTTAAGTTTATAGCTACGCTTAGGAACTTCTTATGTGTAAAATTAGTAAATACTCTTAATCAAAGGTACAAAACTTAATAAAATTAAAATAAAAAACTTTTGGCTTTTGATAAAAACAGCTTTAAGTGCAAAAAGGTTTGCACTTTGACTTTTGTCGGGTAAAAATTGACTTTGTTTCGGCGGAAGATAAAATTAACTTGCTCCATTACTTAAAAATCTTAAAAGATTTTATGAAAAAATGTATAATTTATTTTTTTATATTTATGTCACGTTTTAAATTATAATTATAAATATTAATTCAAAATATAAAAAATATTAATAAATAATTGATTGATTATATTTATGTCACTTTTTTATATAGCGAAAATGAAAACAAATTTTAACTAAATTATAAATATAAAATATAAAAAAATTGATAAATAATTGAATGCTTAAGTGCATATTTTATTGAATTAGAGTTTAATTAAAAAAACACTTTTTTTTTTTAAATTAAATTAAAAGACTTATGGTCATATAAATATAAAATATAAAAAATATTAAAAAATAATTGATTGCTTAAGTGCGTATTTTATTGAATTAGAGTTAAATTAGAATATAATTTTATTTTTTGAATTAAATTAAAAGAACTTAAGGTCACTTTTGCATCAATTTAAATTCAGAGACATGCTAAAAGAAATAAAACAATCTTTATTACTTAGCTTAAAAAGCTTTTACACTTTGCTTAGTAAGTAATAGACAGTAATGGACTAGTTTGAAAATGGTACAAAGTAAATAAAAGGCGAGAAATTAGCTAATTGAGTACTTTTAGATCATTCTATAAAATGATTTAATTACATTAGAAAATTTAAGCCATTTTTGGCCACTTAGGCAGGCAATGATTACATTGCGAATGTTTGTTTAATGTTTACCGGGAATGTGTAATTCACAAATTTAGACCAGTCTGTATATAGTCGTTTTACATATATAGCAGCATAGTAGAATTTAAATGGTGGCCCTATGTTCCACCTTGGAACTCTATGAAATAAATAGTATATATATAGACAATTTAAATTCATCAAAATATTTTATCGATTAGCTAAAAGCTTTGAAAACTTTTAATGACGATTTTGAACAATAATTGCTTCAAGTTATTTTTCTAATCAACTCTTACATCTACTTCGACTAGATTATACATTTATTGTAATAACCCATACTCATTTATTTTCGGGGAACTTCATATCTCTGACAATTCTGATTGTTTTTAGTCGGTCAAAGCACTTCTGCGATAAAATAGAAAAGTTCAAGTATATTTTTTTATCTACATACACGCAATGGATTTTAAAATGCTCTATTATTAAACGTCCAACATATACGCGATAACTTAACAAATATTATCTAATATAATTACATTTATCTTGATTTTATTTATGGTAAACTTAAATTTTTTGTTAAATATTATTTAATAAACAGATTGCCATCAACTAAAAAGTACCTACTGAAGCGAGGGTATGCAGGTTACAGAACACATTATTAGTTAAACTGAGCACTATCTTGTAACTGACTAAGTAAATGCTCTGTTCCGTAAATAACTTCCATATATTGGTTGCTATGCGGGCTCTACTTGCGCTGGTTAACCACATATTCTTAATAAAAGGTGTATTACATTTTACATGGAATTCGTTTGAAAAAATATGTCACTGCTAATCCTAAGGCATTTATTTTCAAGTAGTTGTATTTTTTGGTCAAGTCATGGTAAATAAAAATTACTGCAATCTGTCTAATCCAAACAAGAAATCTGAAATCTGAAATCTAGTTCAATGCTGCTGCTGTACGTGACTTGCTTATTAGGCCTAATGAACTTTCTATGCCTCTTCTTGCATTTGACACTTTAGTAATTCCGACAAGTGTTTGGATTGTATTATGAACCTTGTTGTTACAGACATTGTATTGTAATCAATGGAGGGGGGTTTTGCTGTTTTTATACTCTACAAAAGTAGGCAGAGCATGTCGGTACGTATGTACACTAAAATTTGGTGACCAATACAGACTAGTTTTACTAATTTTGTGAATGAACTTTATCAATTCAGGTTGGTATCGGTTTTTATACGTAAGGGTATTGAGTTCAAAATTAGAGACGGTAAAGAATTTTTAAAACAACAAATTAGGTAAATAGTTACGTAACATTTTTTTTGCAAATGTAATATTGAAAAATTAAGAAGAAAAATTAAAAAGAAGAAATATTTCTTAATGTGTTTTTAAGCTTTTTCTTTGCACATTTGTATTTATGTGAAAAATTTTGAGTACCTATGCTTGAGAACAGCAATATTGCCAGAAGTTAAAAGATAAAATGAGCTAGTTCTAAAAACAATTTTTTTCAAAAGAACTCCTTAATCCTAAAACATGCTGGGAGGCATTTAAAAATGCAAGGCTTTTGGCTATAAGCAAAGAATATTGAACTAGTTCTATAAGCACATAGAAACATTCATAAGCAATTCAATTTTCGAATATGAATTTTGAATATATCGTGATATTACTATGTATAATACTATATATGTATGTACTAATAGTACAACAAATATGGAAAAAGACAGAAATTGGTATATTAAAAATCATTTTTATATTATTATTTTGCTATTATCATTTTAAAAAAGAATTCGTGGGGAGTAAGTTGAACTGCGAACTCGCAAATATCTGCAAAATAGGCAAGTCCTGAGATAACACAAGTGTAAATATGAATTTAAATAATGTTAATTGACGGAACTTTACATATATCCCAACGCTTTAAAAAATATTAGGGATAAGGACCTCAGCCGCATTCCCAAATATTTCTTATCGCGGGCAAATGACCCATTATATCGGGAACGGCTGAACCAATATAAACCAAATTTTCCGTACATTTTATGTAGCCCAATTTACGAACTTAGGGTAAATGATATTAAGAAAAGATACAATTTACAGTCTACATAACATTTTTGATGATTTTGAATATTTTTATTCGATATTTTGTTCTGCATATCAAAAACAACTTTGAATTTTAAAGTTCCCTCCATAGAGTAGCTTTTACAGTGATGCCACCATCAAAATAATTGGTAATAGACCAAGGCGAAGATTGAAAAGATTACACCCTTCCGATCTAAAAAATACACTTTTTTTTTATAATCATAAACAGTTTTGCATTAATTTTTGATATTAAACATAATACCATAATATTGTGTAGCAATAAACTGAGTTATTATTACTGGATTATAGCCCTAATTTGTAATAGGCTGATAGATATTGAAAATATAAATAAAAAAAAAAATGTTAAAAGCTTTGGATTTTTTATTACAGTTGGTTAGTCCTATTAGTCCTTGTAATAAAGTCGTCAAGGCCAAGTTAATTTGGTCTCATCGTTTTAAAGATAATCAATGGTTAGACAGTCCTTCAGGTGACATTTAGCAAGATCAACTTAAAGCTTTTTCTTTTTAGTCTTAAACAAAATTTTAATTTTAAAATAAAATTACTTCAAAACTGTTTTTTCTGTTTTAAACCACCGTCTTGCCATTTTTGGATTTCATGAAAAAATTTTGAGATCCCAACAAAATACATAAAACTGCATCATGTAAATATCTCTAGAAGTTTTCAAGATAGAACGCTTTAAAGTCCTTCCGCGCATTAAAAAACATGTAAGGAGGTCATATTTTTGGTTTTAGATTTTATGGATGGTCCCTAATACATTAAGGAAGAGAAATTCCAGCATGCAATTTTTTCCTGGTCAACCACTTTTTTGTCTATTTTTATTATAAGGAGGAATGCCTTATGCCAGATTAACAGATTTTTCTTAAAAACTATGCACAAATTTTACGTGGAATAGATACTCACTTATCCATACAAACAATCTTTTCATCTACTGCGGCTCACTCTCAGTTAACGAAGCAATTGCTAATGAGTTCAATATCAACTTTTACGCCGTTTCAATCGGAAACCTAATTATAAACCTAGCCCAGCCTTATCCCACCAATGTTCTTCCTTTTTTCTTAACCAGAACCCTAATAATTTTATCAAGGAAATCACATATAAGCTTTGATAAAACCATAATAATCGAGTCCTAGACCATGATAATCTAGTTCTTTATAATAAATTTAAATAATTGAAAAAAGAATAACAAATTTTTTAACTTTTAATTTTTCCTTCATTATCGAACTATGCCCAAATTTTACGTAGAATAGATTTTCCTTTAAAAATACAAACAATCATTCCAACTATCTTATAAATACGTCTTTTACTAGTATTAAATTGAATCTAAAAATTTAAGTCTTGTAATTTTGTCAATGAAATCTTTCTTGAATAAATATTATAATAAATTTAAATAATTTAAAAAAAAAATATTTAATATTGCTAGATCTACATATAGATAAGCTTAAACTGCACTCAAGCTTACAAACTGATCAAAATTGCTCTCGTAACATTTTTTTGTGTTGCAGAGTATCAAATTGTCGGTCACTGCGACAGCGACTGCTGAAAATTTTTTGTTTTCATTAAAGTCAAAGTCGGAGAAAGTATGACGACAAAAATTAGTGTTGATGTGAAGTATGTGAATTGATTGAATTTTCCTAAAAGAATACAAAGCCAGCTTGCCGCCGCATAGTTACATATATTATGTCATGTCGATCAACAGACACTTTTGAACCACTGTGCGCAAACTCATCATCATGATTGTTGTTGTTGTTGTTATTGTTGTGTTATCGCATATCGCTCTTTGCGGCTTTGTACTTGTTATTCGCGAGAGCGCCGCGACTGTTGCGCGCTCTGCTCTGCTCAGTCGCTGCCTCTGTTTCGGTTTCTGTACTAAATTATGCGAGTCCGAAGCCCGAATCAGCAACAACGCCATGGTATAATAATAAGGTAGCATAGATTTCTCTCTCGGTGCCATAAATTTTGTGAGAGCAAAAACATGCGAGAGAGAAGCAGCACACAAGCTGACGCATACACACTGGCACTCGTTTATATGTATATGTATGCATGCTTGAATTTGAACAAAACAAATGCATAGGCTGAAACTATATGAAAGACGAAGTGAATTTATGAAAACTATTGTTGTTTTTGTATTAAAGATATAATTAAAAATTTAGATAATGTAATATAAATAAAGTTAAATTAAATTAAATACATAAACTTAATCTATAAAAGTTGCTATGCCGTATTTTCACACCATGCATAGCAAACCATATTTAATACATTTGTATGCGCGCTACTGCTTCAAATAAAAACATGCAATATTCGTTGCTGTTGTATAGCCACTATACATACAACAACAACTCTTGCGTTTGCATACACACTTAAAACAAAAAAAATCACGCGCAGCGGCAGCCGACACAACCTACCTCATAGACAGTCGCATCAACACTGAAAAATAAGGCCCCTGGCTCTCTGCCTAAGAGAGATCTATGCTACCTTATTATTATACCATGGTATAATAATAAGGTAGCATAGATTTCTCCTCGGTGCCATAAATTTTGTGAGCATGGTATAATAAGTAAAGGTAAAGTACTCTGAAATTTCACTCGCACGACAATTCTTAATTTCATTTTCGTTGCGAATGTTCATGAGGAAGGTTGTGTCTGCGCATTGTTTTTAAGCATATGCAGTTATTTTGTGCAGCGTTTATTGCAAGCATTAGCAACAAAAAATAATTTTGTATGCATATGTGCATATGTATGTGTGTTTGCTTATGCACGACAACAGCAACAAGGGTGGTTTTTTTTTCGCTTTCTCGCTTTTTTGTCCACACAAAAAATAAGAAATCGGTAGGTTCGGAGTACTTTACCTTTACTTATTATACCATGTTTGTGAGAGCAAAAACATGCGAGAGAGAAGCAGCACACAAGCTGACGCATACACACTGGCACTCGTTTATATGTATATGTATGCATGCTTGAATTTGAACAAAACAAATGCATAGGCTGAAACTATATGAAAGACGAAGTGAATTTATGAAAACTATTGTTGTTTTTGTATTAAAGATATAATTAAAAATTTAGATAATGTAATATAAATAAAGTTAAATTAAATTAAATACATAAACTTAATCTATAAAAGTTGCTATGCCGTATTTTCACACCATGCATAGCAAACCATATTTAATACATTTGTATGCGCGCTACTGCTTCAAATAAAAACATGCAATATTCGTTGCTGTTGTATAGCCACTATACATACAACAACAACTCTTGCGTTTGCATACACACTTAAAACAAAAAAAATCACGCGCAGCGGCAGCCGACACAACCTACCTCATAGACAGTCGCATCAACACTGAAAAATAAGGCCCCTGGCTCTCTGCCTAAGAGAGATCTATGCTACCTTATTATTATACCATGCAACAACGCCAGCAACAACAACAACAACAACAACAAACAACTAGAAGCCGAAATGAAAAAAAATTGTGTGTTTCGTTTTCAGTTGAGGTTCACTCAACGGGAGAGTCGCAGCAATTGGTGCGCATGGTCGCCGCGTCGTTACGTCTCTGCCGCCGCGTGTTGTGTCTTTCGTGTCTTTTCCTACTAGGCGAAAAACGAAATTGAAACTGAAACGAAGTCGTAGAGAGACATAGACAATAAACGAGGAGCTGCTAACGGCTATGGGCAAAGAAGAAGGTCGATCAGCTGCAGTGCTTCTGTTTTTTTTAAATTGTCGCGAAGATCGCAGCGTGTCGCGGACTATTAAAATAATTGTAGCTTCACTAGCTTCATTTTGTATTTTTTTTTTTATTGTGTTCCCATTGTTATTTAGTGCTTTGTGCCTTTTGCAACAACGACAAGCAATTAAAATTGCAGTAAATGTGCAAAAGAAGTGTCAAAAAAAGTGCAGTTAGAGTGCTTGAATGAGTGCACTCCAGTGTCAGTGTGTGTTTGCGTGTGTACGCAAGTGTGTGTGTGTCAACAATTGTACACCGTTTTGGTAATTTGCTCTCTTTATTTAAATTAACTTTTTTTGATTCGCTTTTATGCTTTTGCATGCCTTAAACTTGTGTGTGTGTGTGTTTTTATTGTGTCCCTACCTGAGCCTTGCCTTGTCTTTGCTGCTTGCTGCACTCTCATATTGCACATTGTTGCAAGTTCAAGTTCATTGTTTGGGCCGCGGGGGTGCCAAAAGTGTAGCGGCGGGCAGCGTCGGCTTTTTATTTGTTTTGTTTTACCGGCAAAATTGACAAAGAGTTTTGACGTTTCGACGCTCCTGGGCGCCGCCGTCGCGCTCTCGTTCTCGCTCACTTGCAAAACTCGCTGCTGACTCACCCGCGCCCTGGCGCTCTGCTCGGCGCTCCAACATTGTGTCGCGTTCAATGCACCTTCTTAGCGGCTTCTTCGCTGCTTCCTCCTCTTTTGTGTTATTTGCAAATAAAAAAAATCAACACAACTACAACTTTTGTGCTCTTCGTACTTTTCGCTTTCTATGCATTTTGACAGCGCGCGTTGCTAATCATTGCGGTATTTCACACTCTCCCAAACACACAAACAGTAGGCGGCTAAATTATTCGCACACAGGACAACTTATTTAAGCAAAATGTATTAACTTTTGGCAATACAACTTTGAGTCCTAATTGTTTATTGCTTAGAATCCATGGCAAATACGTGTTTTAAGTTTAATTCAATTTTGTGGTGAATATACGACAGAATATAACAAAATAAAAGAAAAGCAAAAGTTATACTTACATAGAAAGCTCACTTATTAGAGCGCTCAAAACAAATTCGAAATTCAAGAAATTAGAACCAGATTTTTCATTGCATTTTTTGAGCAAAATTTAGAACCAGATTTTTCATTGGATTTTTTTTTGAGCAAAATTACATTTCTAAAATTTTGTCTGTAAAAATTAACATGTAATGCATTTTCTTATTAAATCATATTTTATTTTTCAACTAACTGAAATTAGCACGTTTGGCAAGTCACTCTATTCACGAAACAAATTTTTTGTTAAAGAAATTTGAGAGAACGTATTAGTGTAGTTCGCAGGTCCTAGTCGAAACTTTTGAACTGGGCACTATCGAATGTGATGAGGAAGGCGATGTAGCTTATGCATGATAGCTACAACAAAATTTTTTTAATAAAAATAAGGTGCTATTGAAAAATGCAACTAATGGAAGCGATTTTATTTTAATCCATACCATAGTAGAATAGAACAAATCCTTCTGTTAAAATAAACACGTTTTAAGCATATAAAGCGATTTTTGCTTACTTTTTTCGTTAAAAAAATTCTTTCATAAATTAGAATAATTCGCAGGTTAGAACTACCCTTGGAACCAATTGGTTCTAATTTGTGAGCTTCCTATGCAGTGGTTATTTAACGTACTTAGAAAGCAATTAAGTAAGCAACTCTACTCCAATTTTGCAATTTTTCGAAATTTTAAAGGCAAAGTACATGAAAAATTATTTATTTCAGAAGAATCTGATTAACTCCATACTATAATGTAAATCGTAAGAAAATTTTAGTTAAATCAATGTGTACAAACAAAATGCACTAGATAAAATTAGAAAAGTCGAAACCCCATCATTTTATATAATTTAAAGGTGACTTTAGCAAAAAGTCAGAATTTAATATCATTAATATATATAAGAAATACAGTAGGAGGTAGACCACTATGTATGAGAAATGTAAACCAGCTTTTTTAGTATCCAACCGACTGAACTGTGACAAGAGAAAGATATGATACAAATTCTTTTCGTCTTTTAATCATGATTATTATACAAATTTAAGGG
>JBAMAX010001926.1:0-62499 GCA_037043745.1 Chymomyza amoena | reverse complement strand
TTTAAGCCCAATTCCTCTAAAGGTACTAAGCTCTCTATATGAAATAATAAAAATATTTTCTGTGTCATTTTACATAATCCGGCTATGGGTTGCTGAGCAAAGCTGGCATTATTAAAAAATATTCTTAAACAAAGACACCCTTTAATTTTGCAAATTTCTCTCAAGTCTTACTGCATAAGTAAGTAATTGATTTTATACGTAACCAAAAACCTGTCTAACAAAAACAATATTTTCCCCAGAAGACTTTGAGACTCGATTTATGAATGATGTGCATTTATGTGTGAGTTGTTTTCTGTATGTGTGCGTGTGTGTGTATGCCTTTATTCAATCTTTTTTTTTCTAGCAAAGCCTTCCGAAATACTTGTACATGTGTATTTTCATCTTTCATCAATGTTACGACAGACACAACTTTACAGTCCGTCTTACCTGAATCTCTGTAGACCTCGAATACATACGACACATTTATGGCCCACACACACAGAGAGAGAGTGAGAGATTGGTTAAATCCTCGACAAGAAAAACAATAACAACAGCAACAGAAGCTGGCTGAATCTTACGGCATTTTTGGGCGCACACGTCTCATATTGATATTTACAAAAAAAATAAATATATACCTATAGTATATATTTTTACCTATAGATATTTTATCTTTATGCTCGAGTGCAATTCAAACTTAACAAAAATGGTAAAAACAACAGCAGAAAAACAAAATGACAACAAAGGGAAGTCGTTGCAAAAAAGTACAAACTCCTATAATCGCAAATAGCTCAGAAAATATAAAAAAAAAAAACTCAAAACTCTGGATTGACGAAGCTTAGATACTCTTTACGCAGTGACAGGTAACTATCCTTTAAGGCCTATAAGACTGGGATGAGGTGAACTCAGAGTGCTTGATGTTGAGTGGTTTATGTTCTGCATCTTGGGGTGGATAGGGTTGTCGCCATAGAAAAAATGTTGATGCTTAGTGTCGCCGAATTGGCATAGAAAATGAAAAGGGTTAGGTAGGTAGGTAGGTAGAAGTGGTTGACTTACAACACACCTAGCCTTATAAAAGGCTCGTTGTGACGTCACTTGGGCTAATCCCTACTCAACTGGATCATCTCTGAACCATACCTTCGATTTAATAAAGGAATGAATTAATTATATTCTGATTCCTGCGAATTCCTAACGAAAAGGGTTGGAATTGAATTCTGATTTAACATCCCTCGACAATGCACACTGACGCTAATCCATGGTCGAACTTTTTCGTAGAATCAAAAACACATTGTCAAACTTCGATGGAAATAATTTGAGTAATATTAAAAGATAACCCTGGAAAGTACATTGAATAATCGATTTCCATTAAGACATTCATTAATATCTGCGAGATATATATGAAAAGAATATTTGCGATATTGAAAAAAAAAACTTTTTTTTAATTAAGTAGAATGATCGTCCCGAAATTCAATATGGAGAAAAATCTTGAGGTAGAGATATTCCATTAAATGCTTTATCAAGCTCGGGAAGAGCATTGAACTAATTGCTAATCCAATATAAATTTTGTACAGTAGCTTCCAACACAATTATTACCGAATATTGTACTGCTAGAGAGAAGAGCTGGGCTCGATATTCAATTTTCGAGAATAGACTATTTTCGGCCGATTCTCAAAAAATCGATTTGATCGATTAATTTGACTCATCTACTCTATTAAATGCTGTGCCAAAGTTGGGAATACCATTGGAGTAATTGTTGATCCGAAGAGAAGAGCTACCTCGATGTTCAATTTTCGAGAATCCATGTAATTTTGAGCACTGAATTTTTCGTCGTATTCCCAAAATTAAATAATACAATCCAAAAATTATGATAATTGACCACGATTAACTACGCACTAAAACGATTGGAGTAACAAAGTATGAAGCCGCAGATAAATTTTATTTCACAACTAATATCCCAATATCGAAATTAAAAGGTATTGCAACTATCAAAAAAGTCGTTGGAAATCCACTGGACAAAATTCTTGAAATATAAATTTTGTACAGTAACGTCCAACAAAATTATTTCCGAAGATTGGCTACTGCTAGAGACTAAAAGCTCAGTCTTTCAGATTTTCGAGAATGCCGTAACCTTTACTGGCAACCCTGATTCCCCAGAATAAATCTGGATTTGAGAATCGATATAATCGCACGAAAACGGTAGGTGCAATCAAGTTGAAGCAGCAGTTAATCACAGAAAAGGAAATCTATATAAAAAAATAGTTTTTCATATATTTATTTGATTCAAAATTTCAAAACTTAAAAGAAAACTTAAAAATTAAATAACAATTTATTTGATTTTGTTGAGATCTTTTGTCAATTTAAAAAAAAACAAAAAAACTGAAAACAAATAAAAGTAGATGCCAAAAAAGGATTTCTTCCCAAAAATTTAACATTTGGCTAGAGGAAAAACATATTTTTTTTTCCTTGTATTTGAAAGGTTTAAGACGAGTTTTGAATATTACGAAAAATTATCTATTTTTATAAATTGAGTAACTCGAAATTCATAGTGCTTAAAATGACCAAAGGAATGAAAATCACTGAGAGCCCCAAAACGTTTTTTCTGCCCCATAAAAAATGGACCCTCCCTAATGTAAATATATCGCAAAGTTGTATGACTCAAAAAGATCAATTCTAAATAAACAAAAATAGACTTTTATTGTCAGAAAAAATGAATCGATTAAGATTGAATCGATGCCCAGCTCTACTAGAGAGAAAGTTTGTGGCCAAGCATAGGGTTGCCACCTTGCATTTAAAGTTAGTCCTACTAATGTTTGATCTCAACTAATGATATTAATATCGAATTCTATATGCAATGAAAAATCATTTCGCCCAGTATAAAATGTAGATAGATCGATTTCGTTTATATTACTTCCATCCCATCCATTAAAAAAAAAAATTTGTATATGTTACCTAGCGAAAAAAAATGTTTAATTTATTTCTTTCCAGAATATCAAAGTTTGATCATAAACAAAATTTATGATGGCTTTTTGATCAAAATCGGTTATACCAAAGTCGGGAATAGACGACTTTTTATAAAGCTGAACATTTTTCAAAAACAACTTTTTAATAAATTTTACGCTTTTAAATTTTAAGAAATTATAAAAAACTGGTTGAATACAGAATAAAATTTGAATTCATTTCTTTGGAGAATATCAAAGTTTGATCATAAAAAAATAATTATCACGGCTTATTGATCAAATCAGCTATGCACGACTTTTTCAAAACTGGCAATTTTTCATAAACAACTTTTTAATCAATCAAGGCTTTCTAATTTTAAGAAATTGAAATAAAAAAAAAAATTATGTAAACTACAGAAAAAAGTTTTAGTTTTTTCTTTTGAGACTATCAAAGTTTGATCATAAACAAAATGTATAATGGCTTATTGATCAAAATCGAAAAAATAAGCCATATATGTATTATAAATATATAGAGATATCAAAAGTTTTTAGAAAAAGAAAATCTCATGAAACCGCCGTTGGATTCGGCTATGAACTATAGGCTCTGTTCTCTTCGAACAGTTATTAATAGAGATCCTCAATTTTCCAATCAGAGACGACTGACAAAAAAGTCAGGGAAATTATTATATATGTATTATAAATATTTAAAGCGTCAAAGTGACAGAAATTGTTGCAACTACAAAATATACCAATATACCCAATACTTTCCATGCAGAGTATAAACAACATCCGTCTCCATTTTGCTTCTTGCGTGCATGTGTTTCCGAGTTTATTTGTCTTTGCCTCGAGAATGCGACGTGAAAATTGTGAAAGATTTTATATTTTTGTGCCTATTATGTATGGGTAAGAGAAGTCCTTTTATGAATTATGCATTGCGCTTAAGCATATTTTTGTTATTGTTTATTTTACGATTTTTTTTCGTTAACTGAAAATGTGCTTATGACGCAGAAATGTATGCAATGAAAACAAAAATGATTTATATACAATCAAGCCGTAAATGACCCAAACAAAAACTGATTTTGAATTTCTATGCCAATAGACAATCATTTCTATTTTCCATCAACTCCCATAGATTATTCTAATTGAAAACAGCTAGACAAAACAAGGTAATTAATTCAAAATTATAGGCCATGTATCAAATGTGGGATGTTGTTGGTGTTGTTATTTGTGTTCATTGCTGTTTATGTTATTGTTAGTTGGGCGGAGCATGGGATGGCATCCAAATATTTGCCTAATTTGGTTATCAAATAAATCGTGTATAAAATATTCGCTCATTTTTAGAATTTGTATTCCCAAAATGCATACAAACATTGTGGCCCTAACCAGAGCAAATATTTCAAACGGGAGCCAGAGTTTGGCTTAAGATATAAACGGATTTATTTATTGCAACAGCACAATTTGCATAATATATTATATTTGTTAGAGTTGTTTTCATTTTTAAAGTTAATTTGACAAACCATTCTGTCTGTTATGGATATGGATTCCAATTTGCCGATTCAACAATGCAATTATTTTTTTAGCTACTTATATAGTTTTGGCGATATCCAAAACTCAGAAACTGGCTTTCCCTTACTTAAGAACACAAATTCAAACCTTTTTTTTGGGAATACTTTAAAGAAAAAGTTTGATGCAATACTTTAGTGATTGGCACCATAGCTCCATAGATTTAATGGATTTTACAGAATTTTAATGGATTTAAGCATAGCAATCAGTATACCCAGGGCCGTAGAGAGAATATCCGGGCCCGGGGGAAATTTCGGATAATAATATATCATGAAATAATAATAATTCATGAAAATACATTATTGAAAAGTGAGAGATCAACATAAATAGAAGTACAGAAAGGATTTCTGAGAGAATTGATGATTTGATAAAATCATAATGATGCATTTCATAAAATTCCAATGCAGATCTAAAAAAAAAACACAACTCAAGAAGTTTGAATTTTTTATTAACTAAGTTAGCCTAACATATGTTCCACAATAACCGTCAAGATGCTTAGAATTTCGCCTTCCGTGCTTTAGCTAAACCGAAAGCTTCTATAATATCATCCAAGCAGAGTTTTCTTGCTAACTCAGATTCTAAATACAAAAAAATTCCGAATGACTCTCGAGTCCGGGCCCCTCCGAGAGCTCCGGGCCCCGAGTCTACCCAAAATATATTTAAAAATGACAGGAACCTATAATAGCTTTTAAGTAAAACCAAAAGTAAATACTTTTAGAGATTTTTTAAACCCCATTTATTAGCTGCTTCACTTATCTTTCGATATTAAAGTCAATTCTGGACATCATTAAGGATCGAGTAACTTTGATACAGCTTATAAAGTCTTGAACCCGGAGTATATCCAAAATTAATCATTCACTGGTTAAAAAATAAATTATATGTAACTATGTTGGAATTAATATAAAAAATATACAAAAAAGTCCATAAGGCTATCCATATGGATTTTTGCAGACAATATGATTGATAAAATGCTTTACAGTGTAGAGAACTGGAACATCAAAGCGAAAAAGTTTTGAAAAGCAATAAGCGGAGCAGCAAGAGAGGATCCAACGAGAATCCAGAACAGCGAGTACCAAAGAAAGGCGAAGCCTGGACTGATGCTCAAAACGAGGACTAACAATCAATAAAGAGAGACTATACCCTCTGATGTAATGACTCTACTCAATTGCTTACCAGAAGTCCAGAAAAGGGTTGGAAGTGGATGGACAAGGAACTACCAGCATCCTCCTTCAAGACAAGGAGGGCCTGGGTATCCCCATGGCCAGCTGTAAACTGAGAATTTTTTGCTCTCTGTGGAACTAAAACATGGAATTGGACATCGAACACGTGTAGAATCTCGCGGCAAACTTGGCCGACATACTGCAGCAAAAAACTTTGATGTCTGAATAGAGCCCAGTGCTCATCTGTTATCTGTGCCATCACGGGGCATTGGTTGGTTTGTTGGTGGGAAACCACGCATCCAGGTTTAATGCTCCCCACCATGACTTCTGCAGAAGCTGTGGCGATGAGGAGGAGCTGGAGACGGTGGAACACTTTTTCTGTCACTGCCCTGGACTGGGCAGTAAAAGATATAGGTTCCTAAAGTCACACTTTCTTGACGATCTATCTCAGTCTCTGAACTGAGTCCAAAATGGCTTTTAACCTATTATAGGGGACCTCTCAAGTGGGGGAGAGTGGTGAACTAGCTCACTCTAGCAGTATCGCAACGAGCCTATTCTTGGCCTAAGTGAGTTGGGAGTCAGTCCCAACTGCCGCCCTAACCTAACCTACCACCAAAAAAAATGTTCAAAAATGTATAGGTCTGTGCTACTATTGAACCATCTTCCTGATATTGTACTGACAATTTAGAGCAATTTTAAATCA
The DNA here is from genome assembly GCA_037043745.1 of Chymomyza amoena. Lineage (NCBI taxonomy): Eukaryota > Metazoa > Arthropoda > Insecta > Diptera > Drosophilidae > Chymomyza > Chymomyza amoena. The sequence continues at coordinate 56,161 of JBAMAX010001926.1, read as the reverse complement.
TTTGGTAAATGAGAAGGCACTGCCCAAGAGCTTAAAATCCAGAAAAACTCCTATCATAGTTTTCCATAACACAACGGCGAAGTTCATTAAAAGCCAAACTTCTTTAATTATACAAAATGAACTTCTATCCATTTAAGTCATAAGAAATCGATTATGTTCCTGTATGCATAATTCACGCAAAAAACAACAAAAATGGCTTAAAGACTGCAACTAAAAGCACTCACCTGTGTCCTTATTAATCGTCACAATCTGCTCATTGGAGCTCGTCCAAATCGATGACAATGTTAGCGGTGAATCGAAGCAAATAATGTCACCAACAGAGAAAATCGTCTGTGTGGCATTAAACCGAATTCATGTTGCATGTCAGAGACAGTAGTAAACGCAGCAGTTACAGCCAGTTCCAGTTCGAGTTCGAGTTCCAATTCCAGTTGCAGTTGCAGTGAATCACATTGTGGCGAAAGCATTTTGCGGTTATACGCCATTTATTTATACACATATATATATTTTTGTGGTATTTCCGTATGACAAATCCGTTTGAGGATTATGTAAGTTCACATGTTAACAGACATGAAACGATTAGAGTAAAAGTAAAAGAGTAAGAATCAAAAATTGATTTATGAATAACGATTAATGGCCTGACATTATCATATAAGACACACACAAACGCACACACACACACACACACACAGGTGTAAGCCGGCTTGTCAAGTTAACCAAAAATGCAAGCGAGGACGTGCTTCAATAAGTCGCATCAGAATATATTAAAAATGCGGCAGCCAGACAAGACACCTAACGAGAGAGTGTACCAGCTGAAACAACCGTGTGGCAGTTGCAACAACACAAGCCAGTGACTCCCCTTGTAACCTAGTGACGGATGCAGCAAAATGAATTTAAAATAATAACCAACAGGGTATACATGGCAGCCAGACTTACTATATAGAACTGCCGTGTGTATTTATATGTGTGTGTGTGCGTATAATGTACTTCATATTTACTGCTTACTGGTCGATGTCATGGAGACATGGTGCCATGGTGGCATGCTCAAAAGCGTCACATCCCTTCAGCAGTTTCTTCATGTAAACTGTCACACACAACTCACCTTGGTGGGAAAAATATGCTGCGACTCAGCCACGGACAGCTTGATGTAATCCTCAGCATGTTTAACTCCAGTTGTATCCTTTAAACTTATAGCAATCATGTTGCTTGTTTCACGTTGCATATTCAGCTGTTGTCAAATAAATAGAGAGTACATTTTATTAAAAGGTTGTTTTTGTAAAATTTTCAGCTTTATAAAAGTTTGTGAGAGACCGAGTTTCTGTAGCCGAAGTTCCAAATGCATCTGATAGTCTTATCAAGAGTCTTCTTGTCCAAAGACTTAGTTGGAAAATTATTTTCCAAGGTTAAGCTTGATTGTAAAGACAAAAGATCTACACCGTGCGGCTTATTAGCTTTCAGAAAGCTATCCATGAAGTTAGTTCAGTGTTCAGCAAACCGTCTCATTGACATGTCTTTAAGGACTTCCCTATTCCTTCTCTATACCCTTCCAAAAGCTTCTCCTTCTGCATTGTTACATACATTTGTACAAACTTAATATACCCTTTTACTCAATGAGTTAATGGTTAGAAAAAGAAGCAAAAATAGAATGTAGCATGTGCAACCAACGGCAACCGTCATTCAATTTGCATACTGTGTCAATCATCTGGTAGCCATGCTACACAAAATGCATCCACACCGCAGCAAAGAGAATGGACACATGTCAAGCTAAGTTTAGCTGTTCACTACAACCCAGCTGATTAAAGGCTTTAACTTACAAGGACCTCCTATTTTGCGTAATTATTAGGGCTTTAGTTTTAACATTATACCAATTAAGTGAAATGAGTTTAACAAATTATCAATACTTGTTGCTTATCAATCAATTTTAAAGTGTCTATATACATATTCGCATGCATGTAAGCTGCTTTCAATTTCCTTTTCAATTTGTCACACAAAGCTTCAAACCAAAATTGGAATTGTATATAGCCCACATGCTTTAACTTTCTAATCAAGTTCAGATGTGTCTTCTTCTGTACAAGAAGAAACTTAGCATAACAATATATTTAGAAACCATCATCAGTTGGTACGCAAAAGTATACAACAAACTTTTCAAATCTCTGGTTCCTCAACTTAAACTGTTTTTCATTTTTCTCTTTTGTCGAGAGAGAGAACTTGCAAGTTTTATATTTTGTATCTTGGTTGGTGCTGAAAATAAAGTGACCCAGTTATGTATGCAATTTAAATGCTAGAGCTTGCAAAGTCAAAGTTTAGTGGTCATATATGTACATGAACTCGAACTTTTGGCCAAAAAGTAAAACAAATGCATATCATAAGTAGGTTCTTAAGTAAAATGTCCGCAAAATAAATACACTAGCATTATGACAAGTTACAAGTTTTGCTTTACTTAAATGAAAACCGCAAAAGGACTTTGCAACAAGCTTTCTTCTTGGTTCTCGCAGGACAAAAGTTAGATGCACACACTTACCGCAATTGTCAGATTATTGCCAATTTGTACATCAACGACATCCTTGGTAGACAATTCATAGCGCAGACCGTTTACATCTTCAATATTATGGGAGAACTCATTGCCAAGATTGTCGTGCAGCGAAACTTTAAAGACGAAATTCATGCCGCGTGGTATTTTATGCTCCACGTGCTTCAATTTGATGTTCGGCAACAATGTAACCAATATATATTGTACATTCTTCACTTCAATGCCAATTGGCAGCGTTTGGTCGACAGTTTTAGCCTAGATAAAGTAAATGCAATTTGAAACTAAGCCGCTTTTGAAACACATACATGCACACACACACATGCGCACGCATACTTACAATTATCAGATCTCTACCAAGTGTATCCATTGTGTGCACAATACCATCGGGAGTGACATTAACAATGCCGCTGCTTTGGCCATCCAACTTATACACCGCATCGTCCATATTGCATTTTAATTGAAGTGTGCTACGTGGAGCGGTCAAAATCCAATCCATTGTTATGGGCTTTGGTGCTACCAACTCCAACGTTTTGAAAACTAGGCGTGTTAATTTCACAACAAAGGATACCAAATTTAATTTTGAACTTGACTATTGTGTTTGGGTATGTTTTTAACTTACCAATCAGTTCCACAGCTGAAATTAACTTTTGACCATCGGGTAAACGCACAACGGCATTAAGGTTGACTTTGCCAGGATTCAAGGCGCGCACACGCACCGTAATCATGTCTGTGCTTTTGTACTCTATGCCTAATTGATTAAAGATAAAGCAATTTCAATTAATAACATAAACTAAGTAATAGTTTAACTAAAATTTGTATGCTCCGTATCTGTGCCTATCCTGAAACTCAACGAGACAGGCTCATCAGAGAGCACTTGATCTGCGTACATTTAGTGGGCATTGCACAATTATTAAAGATACAATGCTATATCGATGTACGTACTCCATTTTCTAACCATTTAAAGCTTACCTGCTGTGGACAATATATTGAATATTTCTATAATCTCGGGCTGATTGGCCGTCCAAGTTATATGCATGTTCTCCAGCGTGCCCAATACCATGGGTGATAATTCTGGCTGACCCCATAAAGTGGCAGGCATTATGGCGCCGCTACGTATGCGCACCAATGGTGTGCGTATTTGCACCGCCGTCAATGATACCACACGTATTTCAACAGTATCCTCAGAGACAACCTCATCTTTGCCAGTAACTGGATTTTTCAACAAACACTTGCCGGTGATTTTGGTGGTGCCCAGTTTATGAGCTGTGGCAATAGCTGAGCTCATTGCTGTTTATAAAAATTGCCAAAATTATTAAACAATTTAATAAATCCTAACCAAAAATATTACTTACTTGCAACCTTTTCCTGATGCACGCTGTAGATCATATTGGTGTTTGGTTGTGGTCCACCTTGATAGTAAATTTGTATGCTCGAACCTATCACAAGCGTTGAGTTGCGCGGATAAAGCCTAATGGGCGCGAATACCTGCACGCTTAAAGGATCACTAGACACCTGCTGCTCGCCATGACCAGAGTGAAAGACAATTTTTGTTTCACCCACATTATTGCCGGTAATCGAGTAGCGTATTTCACCAACGCCCAGATTGTCCTGCTCGTCCAGTTTAACGCTTAAAACATTTGTATCAAAGACCAATTGGGACAGCTCGTAAGCATCCAGCCTATTAGCATCAATGTGCAGCAAATTTTCGTTAGTATCGTACAATTTGACAATAGCCTCAATGGAGTTTGTACGCTCCACGCGATCTAAGGCCAGCACACTAATAGCACCTATGCCAACGACAGATATGGATAGATGTGTTGGCTCGCTCATAAGACAGCGATCCATTAGCTCCAGACGCACATGTCCCAAACGCAACGGCATCAGTTCTAATACTTTTTCTTTTTCGTTATGCTCAACCTGCACAATGCCAGTTTCAGACAGTTCCAGTTGGAAAAAGCCACTGCCCTGATCTATATGTATGCGCTCGCGGTAATGAGTGGTTAAGTAAATACTTATATGATTGAAGGGCAGCAGCGTGCTGTTGACAGTATGGAAACGAATTTCATTCTCTATGTGCGGCTTGGTAACTTCACCCGTCTTTGACTACAATAAAAATTACAGCATTTTATTAACTATAAAAATATAAATAAATATATTGCAACTTACATTTTGAACTCCAAATGCCGGACGCTCAGCATAGATCTCGTTCCGCGCCAACACTCTCTCATCGTATTGCGTAACCTTGCCCTTAATGCGGAAATTTGGTGCAACTTCGATCAATGTCAATACCAAAACATCTCGGGAAGGCAAACTAACTGTCTGATAGAGCTCCACCTCCGCGTGCTGTTTATGTGGTATGCTGTCTGTGTGGTAGCGCTCATCGCCAGCCGCAAACTCCCAGTCCAGCGACAGCGAGCTGATGTTCATGAGCTTGCGATTTTTGGCGTCCTCGACTTCTATCTCAATCTCGAATTTATCATCGCGATCACTCAGATATAAAAGCGATGAGCGTTGCTCCAAGGGACAAGAACTACGCAGCTGTTGTCTGGCATACAGCTTTAGAAACCGGGGCAGCACACAATGCACTGTGGTGGTTATCTCAGCTTTATAAGCCACAAAATTTTTAGTGGTCAGCGAATTGTATACATGATAAGTAAACGACGTTTGGCCAACTTGGCGACACAATACCGTGAAAGCAGTTACGGCATTCTGAGTATCAAACTCAATTTCTGAGACTTGAATAACCTTGTTATTGTATTTGGAGGCTTTTGTTAGTTCAGCTTCGAGCGTAAAAATGCGCTGTGGTCCATCGGTGTAAATAATATTGCGAGAAGCGCCAATGGGCAGGACAATCTCGTTTTTCAATGGGTTCAATACGCTCAATGGCTCAAAGACATGAAGATCCACAGAATCATGCAGTACTTTGTCTTGAAAGACATATTTTATGCGCAGAGATGTTGTTCCCACAGCGGTGCCGCGTAGATGCAAAACGTGACATGCTTCCTCAGCTAATACAGGACTATCTACATTGTTGTCCAATTGAAAGATTTGATTGCTATATTCTAGCTGGAATTGCAAATTATCGCAATTGGTGTAGGGCACATAGGTGTTATTTACATAGGCGTAGACGCCCACATGCAAATGCACAAAGTCCTTTAATGCTGTCTCAAAGTTGAATTTTTTAATCTCTAGCCGCTCCGGTGGCAAGAAGTATATCTGAGCAAGTCGAGCAACTTTCTGATTTTTAGCCAGTGCGACACGGACTGCAGTGTGTGAAGAGAGCAAACTGCCTGAGTCGAACGTTTCTTTTGAATTGCCTCGTAGTATGCCATCGCGTATTTCTGTGGTGGCCAGACCTTGAGCATCAATCTGTAGCACTTGTGGATTATCCGAGCTCCAAACATAGTTGCCATCGCCGCCTATGGCTAAGAATTGTAGCTTTTGTGTCTTGACTGTGTTTGGATCAAAAGGCAAAATAACTTTTGTAGGCCTCAGCAAGAGTTTATCGTAGACTTGAAGCTGCGCCTGTGCCGTTAGCTATAATAATCACAAAATTAGTCGTGTTAAAATACAATAGCTACAAATATAACTTACATCCTTGTATGAGCCGTAGACCGGTGTTTCGCCCGCTCTAGTTGCCTGACCATATAAGCGGCTGCCGTTACGAGTTTTCCTAATTATATTAAATAACGTTTCATCCAATTCAGAACTGATTGCATAGCGAGATCCCAGAGTAATTTTTTGTCCATCAGAAGCATACAGATCCAAAGCTATTTCATGTTTCTCGCCCTCCACCGTAATCCAGTTGTTATGCGGCAATAAACTAATGCCCATTTTCAGGGGCTCGGCAACTGTTAACTGCGCACTAGGACCCTTTGGTTTATCCAACGAGTTGTCATTATGTTCAGGAACGTTGCGATCGCGTAGAACTATTGAAGTGCGACCTAAATGCGAGCCAGTTGCACTGTTATCTTTCATATATGCTATATTCGTATTTTCTATCTCAAAGTAGTACTGATTGCTCGCTGTAATCTCGTGCAGCTTGCCCATTTTCAATTGCAGAATACGAAAATTGATAGTATCGCCTACAAGAATGTGCGCCTCTGATGGTTCTATAATTATGTTGGCCAGCACATTAATATAAACCTCAATACCCGGCACGTTGCTATATTCTGGTTGCGGCATGCTCACAGCTACCTTGGATGCGCCCGTATTTACGCCCTCTAACAATATCATATAGCCCTTGGTGCCAACAGCTTCAAACTTTTCCAAAGACTGCGGCACGGCATGGTACGGGCTGTCTGAGAATGTTAGAAAACGTAAAGCCGGTGGTATATTGCTGCTTGGCGATGAAATGGCCCATTTGAATTCGATACCCTCCAGGGTGGAGAATTCATTGCCTTGAGTATCAAATGCATGCAGTTCAAAGGTCTCAGGTGCCTCTTCCAAATATAACTGCCTGGTGGTAGTGCGCACATTGAGCTTGTCTATAACATCCACAATCACATCACAACGCAGCGTGGCGCCGGTTGAGACTTCTTCGGCAAAAACAATAGCCGTGTTGCGACGCTGCTCACGAGTTTGCACTGTAACAATAGCCTGGTAGGAACATTCACTAAATCCATTGTACACTGGCGACACTGTTATCAAGTCTTGGCGTGACGAACTCCTAAAATTTTAAATAAATGCACAAATTTTTTTATTTTAGGTTAGCTGCCAAGCCAGCCGGCATTTCACTGACTCACCATTTGAAACAATTTTTTTCCACCACTTCAAGCGTAAAGTTTACGGATATGTCTTGAAATATAGGTAATAGAACACGCGGAAAGTTAAGTTTGGCAGATTCAATGCCATTTTTTGCAATAAATAGCAATAAAAACAAATGAATTACACCAATCCGCATTTTGACAAAAACCGCGCGAAAAGTGTGTGCACACAGAATAGATAAAAAATTGCAAGCAGTGTAACCACACTATATGCAAAAAATATTTACCAACACTGTTATTCACAATAGACTTTAAATATAACTTTTAAATTAATTACTGCGAAAACAATATGAACAAAAGTTCGCATATATTAGAAATGAAGTTTAAACATTGGACTCGCAAAGTGCTCCTTAATCAATAGTTTATTTTCTTCAAAAGAATATCTTTAATTAATTAATCTATGTAATAAGTATTGCACAAATATTATTTACTATAAAGTAGCTTTATCCCAAAACCATTTATATATAGAAAGACAGCAGCAAAGTCACATGTTTAAAGCTTTGCCATTGGGCCCTCACTGTCCAAAAACAGATCCATACTCAATTTGTCCATATTTTCCGGAAAGCATGCGTATTTGCTAAAGTCCTTGCACCCTACATCCAGCATGACTTCATCATCAATAAAGAAATTGCCAGTATAGGACCGAGCATCTCGAGTTAGAATCGCATAAGCAGCATCTGCCATTATGTCCGGTTTCCGTGAGTGTTTGGCACCTGATTCACCATACAACATCTCTACAGCAGCTGTGTTAATTGAGGTACGTGGCCAAAGCGCATTGACCGCCACGCCTTGATCTCGAAACTCTTCAGCCATGCCTAGCACACACATGGACATTCCATATTTTGCAATTGTATAGGCAGTGTGATTGGCGAACCAACGCGGCGATAGATTCAGTGGTGGTGAAAGGGTCAGTATATGAGGATTATTGCTTTTCAGCAGATATGGTAGGCATACCTTTGAACTATAAAGTTAGTGTATTATTATAGTGCATAGCTTGATAAGCTTGGCCCCCTGCGTACTTACACCAAAAATGTGCCCCTTGTATTGATATTCTGCATCAGATCATAACGCTTCATATCAGTTTCTAGCGTAGGCGTCAAGGAAATGGCGCTGGCATTATTTATAACAATATCAATGCCACCGAATTTGGCCACTGCGGCGTCTACGGCTGCTTGTATCTGTTTTTCATCACGCACATCCACGATACAGGGCAGCGCTTTACCTCCAGCACGTTCAACTGTTGGTTATGGGTAAAATACAAAGGTCAAACTCCAGACACAGTAAAAACATACTTTCATCTGCAGCTGTATAGATTGTGCCTGGTAACTTTGGATGTGGTTCAGCTGTTTTTGCGGCTATGACTATATTAGCTCCATCTTGAGCTGCCTTTAAAGCGATTGCTTTGCCAATTCCGCGGGATGCACCGGTAATGAATAGGGTTTTGCCTTTTAGCTTGCTGTTTAAATAAACGTTTGGGTACTTATGGTTATGGCTTTATCAGTTTTCTCCTACCCGTTATTTCGCATTATTGATGTTTGTGCTGCAGCGTCTATTAGTGAACTAAACACAATCGCAAACTAATTGTTAATAGTTAATCTAATAGCAGATTGCGCTTATCATAAACAAAACAATAGCAACAGCTGATTGCGCAGCATTCTGTGCAATTGTGCAACACTTATATTAAAAACGTTTTTAAGCACTGTTACTTATCATGTGTATTTTGTTTATAATTTGTATTTTAAATTTTATTTAATATAACTAGTACAAAATATTATCGTATGTATTTAAATAAAAGCAATGCAAAATGAACTTTACTTTGTGCTTATTTATGTAAAGTGACGCTGCACGTTAATAAACATTCAATTTCAAATAATTGTACATTTGTGTTTTATAAACTGAACATCTACTGAATTCAAATAATCTTACTTTTTTGTTTTATAAATTATTCATCTACATCTTCTCAAAAGTCTCTGTATAGGGACAAGTGGTGCATGCATGTGTATAGTTATCCTCTTCTTCGTTGTAAACATCTGGTCCAAATTCATGTTTGTGTAACTCCACAGTTTTTTTGGTATAGACACTGCTTCTAACCTCCATGCGCAATTGCTTCATTTGTTTGTTATATTTGCGAACTTTGCCAACTTCTCGCTTATCCTCACGAGATTCATGCTGACGCGTAAGCTCCTCTTCACTACCCCAAACGTCCATAGCACGCTGCAGCACTTGCAAATGTAGGTAGAGTTTCATTTCGCCCCAGCGCACATTGTGTGGATTTTTGCGACTTATATAGCGCAATGCTGGCTCGCGTTTATCAAAATCGCAATCCTTAAGCAAGTATTCGGCCTTGGCTTCAGTGCGTGTAATAAGCGAATGCTTTTCTTCAGTATCGCGACATTTATCGCACACAGAGTGGTCGAAGTTGCTAAACAAATACGAATCCGCAAATGGATCACCACATTCCAAGCACTCCTCGTAAGTGACAGGTATGGCTATGGCATCATCCACAGGCAATGCTTGTTCAGCTTCTGTTGTGTCAGACTTGTCGCCGGCTGCTGGCAGCACAGGCTGCTCTAATAAAAAGCCACCGCCGCTGTCAATATATTTTGTGCCCTGCACTTTAATAACTGAAGTGGTATCCTGTGGCTGGCTGCCGGCAGGGCTGTTAAACGCAACGATTTATTTAATAATGTGAAGCCGAAATTAGTGTAAAAACTTACCACTGCCCGCTTTTATAAGGATGTGCGATGAGTTTCGCTTGACGCAAACATTCTGCCTTGACGCGATTTCGCTCTATTCGCGCTTTTTGTGCATTTGTTAGTTTGGAGCTAGCAGCTCCACTGTTCTCAATTTCGGTGGTTTGTGACATTATTATAAATAAATTATTTAAAGCGCAAAACTTGAAATGAACACAGTTTATTTCATGATTTTGCTTTATTAGTACTGCCAACCTTTTGTAAAAATGTGCTTGCGCTATATTGCCAAGTCTGTCTTTGGCAAACACGCACACACACGTTAAAATGCAATGGCCGGTCTTTTCAAATAAAAAACACAAAAATTTTCTTTGCTTTAAAGCTTTTATTAACATTTTATAAATAAAGGCGACTTTGTTCACGGCATAATTTTAAGGTGTTATTTTATATGTTTGTCAGCACAGCCTTTACCTAAGATTCTTCTGGAAATTTTCAGCATTATTGGTCTGGAATCAACTGCCTACTTTTTAGGTGGTTGTTGTTGTTGTTGTGGTTGTATATTTTGCATTTTCTTGAGCTCCAGTTCTACATTGCCGCCATTGTAGTTTAAATCTATTAAACATTTACGAACGGCAGACAAGTCATTAACGCTCAGTTTTACTTGAGGGCCGCATATTATATTATCGGCCGTCATTACAACTGAGTTAGCCAGTACACTATTCAAACATTATAACGCTAGTAAATACATTATTTTTGTTTAAGCAAAGCTATTACTTACAATTGTGGTGTTGTGTTAGCAACATTATCCTCCTCCATTTTGACGATGAGAAAAATTTTTATGAAATTCGTACGAGCTGCGTTCATGCAAAGATGACAAATTAAAGTGAAAGAAAAATGGTTGGTTGAGAAAACGTCAGGAATAAAACGACGGGAGCTGCCAACTGTTGAAAAATAACATTTTAGTTTATTCACCATTTGAATGGAAATCAGCCATAGATGGCGCTTGCATAAAGTTGAAAAGCTTTTTTTCTTAAGAGCAATGCAAAAAAACTCTCCAAGCGGGCTTTGATAGCAGAGAACATTTGTACCAGTGACGTAGAAAGAAGGGTATAGTGTCGCAAATCGTAGTAAGCTAACCCCTGCGCAGACCAGTCGACAGGGCGGAAGGGTAGCGAAAAATGTTACAGCTCCCGAGAAAATATTAAAAATTGTATAACTTCGACAATATGGAGAGCACGCCGTCGATAGCCAACACCCGGCCACTAGATTGCTCTTGATGATCAAGTCCCTTCTCCTTTGCAAATCTCAATCTACGTCCCTGGTTTTAACAATTTCTTATCAGTGCACAAAGAACAGTGTATTATGTATTTAACTTAGTAGATTTCGCCAAACAGCTCAGTTGATCTTTGCTAGCACTGGCGAATAGTTAGCGCAAAAATAGTTACAAAATGGATGTCAAGAACATAATACCAAAGACGGTTAATCCTGATCTACAAAAAGAACGCAATGGCGCCAGTTTTAGCTCCGAGGAATTTGCTGTTTGGTATGCAGGCGATGCCGAAACGCTAAAACGTAGACGAGATGTCAGTAAGTTTGTCGCAAATAGATTTATTTAAAAAGATAGATAAACCGAAAGATTACACGAGTCCAAATATTAATAACCCGACACACCCACAGAGGCATATGTCACAAAAGATATGGATCCTAATGAGCGTGCACTGTTACCATATAAATCTCACGAGGAGATCTATGATTTTGCCATCAAAACTGCCATTGGAGCGGCCAAGAAGCTGCGTAAGTTACAAGCGGAGCGTAATCCAGGCGGTGAGGATTATTGGCCGTAAGTACATGGTTGGTTTATTTGGTAGCAAATAAAACTAATGCCTATTTTTTATAGCGCGCTTTATGAAGCCCAGGATGTACGTTCTGCAATGCCTGCAGGAAATCCGTTTGGTGTACAATTTGTGATGCTCGTAAAGGCACTCAAGGCTCAAGGTACTCCGGAACAGTATGAAGAATTTGGCAGGCGTATTGAACGTTTTGAAGTCACGGGAACTTATGCGCAAACTGAGCTGGGACATGGTACTTATGTGCGTGGTTTGGAGACCAGAGCTGACTACGATCGGAAAACAGATGAATTTGTGCTGAACACACCAAAGATATCCTCTTACAAGTGGTGGCCAGGCGGTTGTAAGTTGAATCATAATTAAGAATCAGAACTGTTTCGGAATCGATACGCATTCAGATTTATCGACAAAAATGAATCGGAGTCAACGCCCGCAGCAGGCAAAATTGTCTCTAGCTATTAAATTAATTTCCAACTCTCTTTACAGTGGGTCACAGCGTAAATTACTGTTTGGTTGCAGCAAATCTTTATATTGATGGTGTTCCTAAGGGACTGCACATGTTCTACGTGCAGGTACGCGATGAGCGCACTCACGAACCACTGCCCGGCATACACATTGGCGAGATCGGCCCAAAAATGGGTTTCATAGGTGTTAACAATGGATTTTTGGGCTTAAAGAATGTGCGCATACCACGCAATCGTATGCTTATGCGGCATGCGCAGCTCAAGCCAGATGGCACCTATGTCAAGAGCCCTGTCGATGCCTTAACCTATTTCACCATGGTCGCCACACGCTGCTATATTGTACGTACCATTTCCGTAGGACTAGCTGCAGCTGCTACAATTGCAACACGCTATTCGGCTGTGCGGCGCCAGAGTCCTATTAATCCCAGGTTAGTTTAAAATACTCCGCTTTAACTTTAATTATAATTTCATTTCTTTCTTTAAAGCGAACCCGAGCCACAAATCATTGATCATGTCACACAACAACTGAAGCTCTTTCCCGAGATCGCTGCCAGTGTTGCCTATCAATTAACCTCCGTTCAGCTATTTAATCTGTACAATCAAACCATTGAGGATATTGAAAATGGAAAATACGAACGCCTGCCGGAATTGCATTCATTATCTTGCTCACTCAAAGTTTTGTGTTCCACTGATTCAACTCATGGCATTGAGCGCTGTCGTCTAGCTTGTGGAGGACATGGTTATATTAGCTCATCTAACTTGGGTTACTTGTATGTTAATTGCACGGCATCCATGACATATGAAGGTGAGAATACTGTGCTCTTGCTGCAAGTGGGCAGATTTTTGGTAAAATCTTGGCGCGCGGCGCTAGCCGGACAGCCGCTGGCACCCACAGTGAGTTACTTGGCGGATGTGGTAAAAAAACCTGAGTTTGGTCATTGGACTGGTGGTTGGCAGAATATTGTCGATGCCATGCTGTTTACAGCGGCCAAGTGAGTAATAGTTTAACCAATATAAGCCAAGATTTTTACGAGTTGTCTTCTACAGCAAAACACGTTTGGCCTATGCAAGTCTAACCAACCGCTTGAAGAAAGGTGAAACTGAGGAGGAAGCTGCCAATCATACGGGCATAGAGTACACTCAAGCTGCAGAGTTACATGGTCGCGCTTTTGTCTTGAAAAGTTTTCTGGAAGAGGTATCGGGTCCAAAGAGCAAAACACGCTCGTCAGCATTGAATCGGGTGCTGGAGAACCTGTTGGAGCTGTATCTGGTGCATACAGCTTTGAAGCACATGGCGGATTTGCTCAGAGTAAGATTCCCAGTTTATGTTGCGCGTTTAACGTATTTAAATATTTTCTCTAATAGTTCATCAATTTGACGGAGGCAGATTTGACTAAGCTGCAAGATCGCTTGGAAACTGCTTTGACCAAAGTTCGACCCGACGCCGTTGCCATTGTGGACGGTTTTGATTTCTCTGATTGGGAATTAAACTCTACCTTGGGCTCATATGATGGAAATGCCTATGAGCGTCTTTTTGATGCAGCACTTAAGAGTCCCTTGAACCAGAAATCCGTGCCCAAAGCCTTCCATGAGCATCTGGGTCCATTTTTAAAGTCCAATATCTAAAGTTTGCTTGAAAAAAACGCAAGTCATTATTAATTAACATTATGTTTACTGCATTTACTTTTGTTTATAAAAAAAACTAGTTTTGTTTTTGGTGTTGGCTTGTTATGAAAATGTTACTCTTAAGCGAAAGCTTTCTCTTGTTTATATTGGTTATAGAGAGCGGGGAGATCTATAATCGTGGAGAGACCGGCTGTTTTGAACTTTGTACAATAAAGCTTTCAACTTGTTTTTATGCGCTCAGAAATTTTAGTTTGTTTTCGTTGTTCACTACAGCTAGTTCGGTTCTACTTATTATTTATAATGTCGCTTAGGGAAGTTACCATACCCAAAACTATTAATCCTGATCTGCAGAAGGAACGTAAAGCAGCTACGTTCAATGTAGAAGAGTTTGCGCAATGGTGGCATGGCGGCATAGACAAGTTGAACTATAAACGTGAAATTGGTAAGTGAATTTTTTCGCACTTTCACAATGAGACGACAAATATTTTCAATCCGAGCTAAGTCGTTGCATTTTTATAACAATCTGCAAATGGCAAAACAAAGTTCAGGTAATATATTAGCTGGACTTTAGTTTGCAGTCTTGAGCTATTTTGGTTGCACTTCGATAAAGACTTTTATGAACGCTCAGAGATTGTGTTGTTATCAACAACTTGGCAGGTGGCGTACGTGGGGTACGCTAAGTTCAAAAATTTTATCAAATCAGAGGACAAAAAAATCATTTATGATCTGTCTAAAGATTATTTTTTATAACAAAAGGGGAGTGTCATAGAACGCAAACATTATTAAAAAATAAATCTTATCTAAGAAACTTCCAAGTCGTTTAAAACTTTTATAAGTTGACCATAGACAGTGCAAACCTTTGAAAGCAAATATTGCCAAAGGTAGAAAGTTCAAAACACATAAAATCTTTTATTACATACTTACATACATCGTACCTCTTAACACATTTCCAGATCGGGTCGTCTTCAAAGATCTAGAAGATGGTTATGGCCTAAATGCTGAGTACATGAGTCATGAGGATGTCTACAACTCTGCTGTTAAAAAGTTGGCCCAAACAATACCCAAGCTTAAGGCGCTGCAACAGAAACTGAATCCTGGTGGCAAGGATATCTGGCCGTAAGTATTACTTATTATGCCTATTATAACCTTATATTAATACCTCAGTTTCTAATTGCAGTGGCTGCCTCATAAATGGACATAGTCATGGCTTGTTTCCCAGCAATCATCCATTGACAACGCACACAACCATGTTCATTGATGTCATCAATAGCCAGGGCACACCAGAGCAGGTGGAGAAATGGGGCAAACTTGCCGAAAACTGTAATATGCTAGGCACCTATGCACAGACGGAGCTGGCACATGGCACAAATGTGCGCGGCATTGAGACACGCGCCGACTATGATGCCAAAACCGATGAGCTTGTGCTGAATACGCCCAAATATGAGGCCTACAAATGGTGGCCAGGCGGCTGTAGGTATTAACTAGGCACACAACTAGTCCTCTTTTGACTATACTATATTTTACAGTGGGTCATACGGCCAATCATGCGATGGTTGTGGCACAGCTTTATGTTAACGGCGCGCACAAGGGCATACAAATGTTTATAGTGCCTCTGCGAGATTTAGAGACACACATGCCCTTGCCCGGCGTTGACATTGGTGAGGTTGGCAAGAAAATGGGCATGCAAGCGGTGAACCAAGGATTTCTGGGCTTTAAAAATGTGCGCATACCACGCACGAACATGTTGATGCGTTATGCGCAGTTGCATGCGGATGGCAGCTTTACAGTCACTGGCGCCTCCAGAGTCAACTATCTGACCATGGTATATACGCGTGTTCTAATTGTTATATTGGACGCCATGCACTTGCTGTAGGCAGCAACCATTGCCACTAGGTATTCGGCCGTGCGCAGGCAAAGTCCCATTGAGGCCAAGTAAGTAGGAGTAGCTTGGGTATTTTGAACCAACTTTAATATACATATGATGTTATCTTACAGTCAGCAGGAGCCGCAGATTATTGATCATGTTACGCAGCGTTTGAAGCTGTTTCCCGAAATAGCCACGGGCATAGCCTATCGCTTGGCCGCGGAGCATCTGTATGATCTGTACAATCAGACACTGCTGGAGGCGCAGAATGGCAAGTTTGAGCGGCTGCCGGAAATGCATATACTCACCTGCGCGCTTAAGGCTTTATGCACCATTGATGGCTGTGCGGGTATTGAGCGCCTGCGTCTATCTACTGGTGGTCATGGTTTCTTAGTTGCATCCAACTTTAATAATATCTATGGCAATGCCGTGGCTGCGTATACCTATGAGGGTGAGAATACGGTGCTGCTGCTACAAATTGGACGCGCCTTGGTAAAGTCTTGGCAGTCTATCACGGAGGGCAAGCCATTATCGGCTTCTTATGACTATCTGAGGGTTGCTAAGGACTCACAAGCCTTTGGCAAGTGGGATAACTCGTGGGCAAGCATTATAAAGGCGCTGCAGTATACGGCGGCACAGTAAGTCACCTACTCAGTGGTGTTCCAGAAATCAAGGCAAAGATATTTTTCCGATATTCTGTACATTTCTGGCGCGACATTGTAAGATTATTTTGGTAGTCCATTCCTTACTTATCTATGCCTCTATTACAGCAAGACGCGTCTAGCATTTGAGCAGCTGGCTTCACGCATGGCTTCGGGTCAGTCACTAGGTATGGCAGCCAATAACACGGGCATTGAACTTACACGTGCCGCAGAGGTAAGCCTTAACTCAAGTTGTACTACCCAGCCACTTATATATCGCCTTACAGCTACATGGACGACAAGCTGTCTGCCAAATATTTTTAGAGCAAATCGTAGGACCAAAGGCTCAAGAACGTTCCAAAGCACTTAATGACGTCTTGGAAAACGTTTTGGAACTTTATCTAGTGCAAACTTTGCTCAACAATTTAAACGATGTTTTGAGGGTGAGCAATTTGATCTGCTGCATGTGCATTAATTCCCTAAATTCCCTTTGCAGTTCATTGAGCTAACGCAAGCAGATCTGAGATCTTTGCAAGAACGCTTGGAGCAGGCGCTGGAAAAGTTTCGTCCAAATGCTGTGGCTGTTTGTGATGGTTTTGATTTTCATGACTATGAATTGAACTCCGTTTTGGGCTGTTACGATGGCAATGTCTATGCGCGCCTGATGGACTCGGCCAAACGCAGTCCCATGAATCAAAAGCCAGTGCAAGATTCATTCGAGCCTTATCTGAAACCCATCATAAAAGCACGCTTATAAATTCGCTCTAAATTATTGACCAGATAAGCATTTTAATATTACTATTAAAAGTTGTTATTAAAGGTAAACAAATTTTAAAAAAGATAAGCTGTTTTTTAATCAGATCTAGCTAAGAGCGTTGCTATTGATCTCTCTCTCTCTAAGCACTTCCGCCGCTCTTAAGAGCTTTTGCTCAACGCGCTCAGAGCTTTTGCTTGGTATACTTTACTTCATATGCAAAAATGTTTTTACTAATTCAGTTGACAAACGCAGCCTCAAAGAAACACAACGTTGGCATAAAAAGTTAATTAGCATTTTTTTCAAGTTCAAAGATCTTAGCCAACATGCCTATACCCAGCTCAGTAAATCCAGACTTGACCAAAGAGCGTCTTAATGCTACCTTCGATGTGTCCGAGTTAACTTCTTATTTTTATGGAGAAACCGCCTTGATAGGCATGAAAAAAATGCTCAGTGAGTACATAAAGAATGCAATTAATTGAGCTTATCAGTTGGATTATGATACTTTGTTCTTTGTAATCCGTCATGGGGGGTAAAGTCTTTTGCATATTGATGAAGTGCTGATAATAAAAAAAAAACTACATCTTTTGCATGTATGCAGCTGATCTGCTTTATCAAGGCTTGGATGATCCTCTCGATCTCGACTATATGTCCTATGAGGATGTCTATACCCAGGGTGTTAAGCATGCAGTGGATGCTACAGTCAAAATGCGCGAGTTGCAGCAGAAATTAAATCCTAATGGAGATGAAATCTTTCCGTAAGTAAAAACAACGCTCAACTTAAACACATCTTTATATATCTTTTTGCTTCCTTTCAGTAACCAGCTAAGCGGTGTTATTGGCGGCGCACTCATGCCGGCTGGCAATCCTTTCACTGTGCATCTGCTCATGTTTACCAGAACGCTCAAAAACCAGGGCACACCCGAGCTATACGAGAAGTTTGGCAAGCGTGCAGAGCAGTTTAAGATTATTGGCACCTATGCGCAAACGGAACTGGGTCATGGCACATATTTGCGTGGCTTGGAAACACGCGCCGATTATGATCGCAAAACCGATGAGTTTGTGCTCAATACGCCCAAGATTTCCTCCTATAAATGGTGGCCGGGTGGTTGTAAGTATTAGATGCTCTCTCTGCTTAACCCAAACTTTAACTATTTTGCATCCACAGTGGGCCACACTGCCAACTACTGCATTCTGGTGGCGCAACTATACATTGACAATGACTGCAAGGGCACGCATATGTTTTTGCTGCAGGTGCGCGATGAGGATACGCACAGACCGCTGCCTGGCATTGATATTGGTGACATTGGCAAAAAAATTACCATGCCGGGTGTAAATAATGGCTATTTGGGTCTGCGTAATGTGCGCATACCACGCACCCAAATGCTTATGCGCAATGCCCAAGTGCTGGACGATGGCACATATATAAAGAGTCCTGTCTCTCAGCTGGGCTACTTTCCCATGGTTTATGTGCGTTCGGCTGTTGCCTTTGGTAATACCTTCTTTTTGGCTCAAGCTGTCACCATTGCCACACGTTATTCCGCTGTGCGTCGCCAGAGTCCCATCAATCCGGAGTAAGCTTTTTAAACAAATGTGCTGCTTTTATCACATAGCTACGTATTTATTTTACAGCGAACCGGAGCCACAGGTTTTGGATCACATAACGCAGCAAATGAAGGTTGTGCCGGAGATTGCTACGGTGGTAGCTTATCGTCTGGCCGCAGGTCAGGTCTGGTCGCTGTACCATCGCACCGCTGCTGATATAAATTCTGAAGATTACTCGCGTTTGCCAGAGTTGCATGCTTTATCCTGCACTTTAAAGGCATCCTGTTCTTATGACTCTACGTATGCTATTGAACGCATGCGTCAATCTTGTGGCGGACATGGTTATCTGGCTGCGGCCAATTTGGGCAATATTTACGGCTTGGCTTCGGCAGCCATCACCTATGAGGGCGAAAATTCGGTATTGTATTTGCAGGTGGGCAAGATATTGTTGAAAACCTGGGCTGATGTGCTGGAAGGTCGTCAATTGATGCCCACCATGAGCTATTTGAGCGAAAGTGCTGCTCTAAAGCAGTTTCCCAGATGGACGGGCTCGTGGGAGCAGTTGGTGCAGGCTATACAGTATTGTGCTGCCAAGTAAGTGGGCTTTTTGGTTTAATGGAGGTGCTCTTATTAATCTTTACTGCAGTAAGACGCGCATTGCCTATAAACACTACACGGCGCGTTTAGATGCCGGACGCAGTAAGCCACAGGCTGTGAATGAGACTGGAATTGAGTTAACTGCCGCAGCAGAGGTAAGCTTTATTTTGAATTTATGGGTTGGTTAGTGGTCAAAGGTAGTGCCGAGTGGAACGTGTTCATAATCTTATTGTTCCTGACCTGAAATGTTTATCTTTCGTACACTTAGCCATGTTGAATTTTTGAGAGCTGCGTAAAGCTACACAGACAGATGTTCCAAGAATTCAAGTTAAAATACGGAAAATTTTTAAAATCTGCTTCGCAGGGTTTTAACAGAAAGGTTGCGTAGTTTCCTCTTAACAACACATTCGCATCCATCTACTACTATGAATTCTGGACACCTCAGTGGAGCATAAAGCCTCATCTATGGCATCCATCACCATGCTCCAACTTCACCTTTTTTCGTGGTACATCAGCTATATAATCTTCTAAAACGGCCAACAATTGTACTGGGGATATTTCTTGGTGTATAAACTAAGATCACAATCTTTCATGCCCTCTCGCGGCTTCACACAATTTACCCAGTGTCCATGCTACTTCAGCCTGTCCAGCAATTAATATAACGTGAAAACCTTTGCCCCACTCTGTTATATGAAAAGGTAGTGCTTTAAATCCAGGGGCGGATCCACGGGAATTTTCGGATACGGAATTTTCCTAAAGTTGGAAAAATTTTTATTTGGGACTGTTGCATCCATCGCCTTATTAATACAGCTGACATGTTAGAAAATTTTCTTCTCTTTTTCCCTTCACTGGATGGTATATATGTATATTTAATCCATTAAATTCCTACAAGGAACATAGGGCTGAGCCCCCTCGATGGGCTACGACCTTATCGTGGTGAGAGGGCTCAGTAGATGCTACGATCTCGAGAGCGAAGTCGGCGGTAGCATAAATAGCGGTAAGGCCTTCCATCCTGGCAAGGTGAATGGGACTTTTAAAAGTAACTGCAGCCCACAACAATGGGTGACTTATCCGGTTGATCCTTACCACCTCGATGACCCAGGATGTAGGTCAGAAATCATCCTGCAATACCCTTATGCTAAGAAGTCTGCCGTTCCCAGACTCTTTGAGCACAAGTCTAGGTTTTTTGGCCAATCACCCACACATCAGAATTCCAAAATCGCTACAACAAAAATTTGACTAGATTAGACTGTCCCTTCAATATACATCCCAACCGTAAATACTCACAAACTTGTTCTCCTATTTCAGCTGCATGGCCGCGCCTTTGTCACTTATACCTTCTGGCAGAGTGTAACTGGTAGCACGGCTTCCAAGCGTTCGGCCTCACTAAATAAGGTGCTCGAGGACTTGCTGGAGCTGTATCTTATAAACATTGTGCAGCGACATCTGGCGGATGTTTTACGCGTAAGTGAGAAGCAGTATTTCCAGACGTAAAGGTATTCAAGATTCTCTATTTCTTGTGTAGTTTGTGCCGCTCAGCGAGGATGATATCGATAATTTGCAACAACGTTTGGAGCGTGTGCTGGCGCGGCTGCGTCCCAACGCTGTGGCTATTGTGGATGCCTTTGATCTGGAGGATCGCGAGCTGAACTCTGTGCTGGGCAGCTACGATGGCAATGTCTATGAACGCATCTTGGAAGCAGCCAAGAAGAGTCCCATGAACAAGCGTGAGGTGCCTGTGGCCTTTGAGCGTTATCTAAAACCTTTTATGCAGGCCAAGTTGTAGAAATGCTCATTATAATAAAAACTCCATTTTGTTTTAAATTAGTTTTATTCCGTTTTTATTTAGCAAATCAAAACCAATTTCTCAGTACATTCAGCGCATTTAGAAAACTAACCAACTAAATGCTTACATAATATATTTATTTATATATGTATATATATAAAAAAAAATTATAATAAATTTAAAATGTGAAAAAAGTACTAGGTCGAGAAAAAATTAAACTTCGTACATATAAAAAGTTGCAGTTGTGTTTTTACAGTGTAGAAAAAGTGTTAATCAGAATTGTTGTTGCAGTTGCTGCTTGTTTTATTTTTTTAGTTATTATTTTTTAATTTTTATTTATGTGGGGGGGTGTTTTTTTTTGTTGCTTTTGCTGCATTTTAATTTATTTTATTTTTTGAGTTTGTTTTTGTAGTAGTACACACATACATGATGTTTTTTTTTCTTGTTATATGTATATGCATAGTTACACACACAATAGTAGTATTATTTGCTTAATTGTATATGTATTATTTATATTATTATAAATTTGTTTTTTTTGTTTCTTTTCATAATGAAAATATGGCATGAGAGCGTAAGAGATAAAGTTGCTTTGACTAACAGGAAATCAATTATGTTTGTGTAAGTGTGTTGTTTGTGTGTGTAAGCTTGCGGCAGCCATTTTAACAAAGATTTGATTTGCGCTTAAAAGCATGCTGCATATTATTTTGTTATTGTTTGTGGAATTATAAACTTAACAATTGAACAAAAAAAAACCTTTACTATTGGAGTTTGTTTAAACAATTTAATAGGCAAACAATATGCGCATTGGTCAATATAAAACTAAGTAAATGCACAATAATTAATGCATAATTTTGATTTTTTAGCAATGGAAGTAGCAGTTTTAGTTTAGCGCAAAAATTAACACATATGTAAATGAATTTTTATTTTTTTTTTAATTTAAGCAATTTGCCAGCTGTCAAGCTGTCAATTTTTATATTAATTTACTGTCCAATTCTTAAATGCTTAAATGCACAATTTATGCAAATTGAATAGATATATTTATAATTTTTATCGCATTAAGCGCTAAAACTGACATTTTAAATTAATAATGTTATTGTGTTTTGTTTTTATAATATTTTTTGTTTGCATTTTAGAAAAAGTAGAAATTCATGTACGATCTGATCTGCTTGGTTTTGTTTCCAATTTTTTTCCGTTTTGTTGTATTTAGTTTTTTTTCTTCTTTTGGTTGCCAGGAAAAAGTTTTACGCTTAGTATTAATTTTTACGTTTTTTGTTTTTCTTACATTTTTCGTTTTTTTTAGAAATTACACTAAAAATTACATAATAATGCTTACTTATTTAACTTAAACACATTTATGCTTCAATTTATATGTGCCACATTGCATTTCATTAGGTTTTTCTGTTTATTTTTATTTCGTATTATTATAAATGTATGCAAGTATTTTAAATTAATTAATTATTGTTTAAATGAACATTTTTGCGGTTTTATGGTTTAAGTTTTTTACTTGTTGTTGTTGTTATGGTTGTTGTTGTTGTTATATGGAGCTGGTAGTTCATTAATTTTTATTTGTTATAATTTATAATGTCATTCGTTTATTGTTGCTGTATTATGTTAACATATTTGTATAACTTTTTTTTATTTTTCTTTCTTTTTTTTTAATAGAAATACATACATATGTACTAAGTCAAGTGTTGTTGTATGTGTGTGTGTGTTGCTGAGTGCGTTTGTTTATGTGTGAGTGCTTGGTTTCCATTTTTGTTTTATATTCTCTACATACACATATTCATAATTTGCTTAATTTGCCCGCCCTTATATTTGATTTACTATATGTATATAATATATATATTTATATATACTTATATACGTTTAATTTCGCTTGATGTAGTTTACCTTTTTTAATATTTGATATTTTTTGTTTTTTGTTTTGTTTTTCGGTTTGTTTTACACAATTCTCTTAAAATTTACTTATTCCTTTAGAAAAAGTTGCACACACACACACGCACACACATGGCAAACAATTAGTGTGTCCGCCATTGTTGTTGCTTGGTTTGGGCCTATGCGTGTGTGTGTATGTGTAGGTGTGTGTGTGTGCCACATTATGTAGACTTAAGTGCAAATTTTTTCTTTTTTTGTTTGTTATTTGTTTGTTTCCCCTCACGATAAATTGTGTGTTCTCGAGTGTTGCTCTTGTTGCTGTTTTTTGTTGTTGTTGTTGTTGTTGAGTGTTAAAGTTATTTTTTAGTTGACGCCTAGCTGCCGCTTTTCGCGCAGTGTATTAGTTGAGCACAATCCAATCAACCTCGTTCCATTTCGCTTCCTTCCGCCACGCCTACTTTAGCTGCCCGCCTGATGCTGTTGATTCCATCCATCCACTCTTTGTCAACTTAATACCTGCGCGCTGTGCCATTATCTCAGGCGTAAAATTCCCGATTATTCGCATTTTTCGCATACGAATTGTTGGCTGGTGAACGTTTGGGCTCATCCAGCGCATAGGATCCCTCGTCCTTTTTCCTCATGCGGTAAACAATAAACATGACCACAAGTATGGCACAGAGCAGTCCCACTACGGCACCGCCGATGACAGCTGTTGGGGGTAAAGAGGATTTGTGTTAAATACAAGTTAAATAAGAGACAAAGTACGTGCTTCGAAGTTCCGAAGTTTTAGTATACTTGCAGAATTGTTTGGTAAGATAAATAACTACACATAAAATATATGTGCATTTGTAACATTCCTGGTTTTATTCAAAAAAAAAACATTTTTATCATGGGTGCAGTAAGTTTCTTCAAGACTTTCAACCTAAAATATTTCAGATTAAGGAGACGGGATTCTTCTCAACTAACACCTCCTTTAATATTGAAATTTACTATAATCTTATTGCTTATTTTGTCGCAATATACAAATTTTTTACCTTTATATACATTTTTATAAAATGTTTTCGAAACACTTGCCACTTGAAATATTTCGGAATAAGGAGAATGCATTTTTCTCAACTAATATTTTCTTTAATATTGAAATCTAATATAATCTACTAGAAATTTTTTACTTTGACACATTTTTACAAAATTTTTTGGAACTTAGCTTAAGTTTAAAAAGATCTTCATCAGATCATCTTTCGAAGACTTTTAAATGCTACTAAAGTCAAGCGCTAAAAAGAAAGTTGGATCTGTGGGGTGATATCCGAAAAAAATTGTCTATAATATTGACGAACATATTACAAAAATTTCTTTGAAAAATTGTTTTGAAAAAAATATGTTGGTTGAGCAATGATTTATTTGCGTAAATCTAAATAATTTTTTTTTCCGTGAATCAATCTAAAATAGTCTTTTTAACAATATAGTTGCTACTGTCATTTCGGAATTGTAGTAGGAGTCCGAAACCAGACTGTATAAAAACATCTACGACTTGTTGATATTCTCTTTCTTGTCTTTCTTTAGAATTTTGACGAGAATTAATTTTTCGTGTTCCCAGAATCATTTGGTAGGGCATTTAAGATCTTTAAAGACAGCTTTAGAGCACATCATTATGAGGATTTCTGACACATCCGTGATGAAGTAGACTTGAGGAAGGAATACCCATTTTTTTTTTTTGCAGCGAGAGAAAATCAACTTAAATGCAACTTTATAGGACACGCTCAGATTCGAGATTTTTAGAATTTAAAACATTTTTATTTACAAAAAAAAAAACAGCCATACGAGTCGTAATGTCGTAATAAACCCGAATCAGAATTGGTTCAATGAGTCTTGGTTTCATTCTAATCCAAAAGTTGGAGGTTATCTCAGAGACCCAAGTTGGTGGGATTTTTTTTAAAACTCGAAATTGGACTGTGGAATGTTTGGAACGTACTTGAAAAAGATTTTTTTTGGGAGGTCAGAGTTTTAGAATTTTAAACATAATTTTGTAAATGATACAGCCATACAGAAAAAAAGAGATTCGTGATCTGCGGATCGAGGCTTAATACGAGTCTGTTATTAGAACTGACCCAATGATATATCCTAATCGAAAAGACACCACATAACAAGTTGTTTCTTAAAGGTTATCTTAAAAGCACGAGCTGGTGGGATTTTTTTTAACTCGAATGCGGTCTCAGCTGCTTCAAAAAGATTTACTCGAAAAAGATTATTTTTGGAAGGCTACGTTTTTACAAATTAAGATGCCAGAAAATGTCCTCTATATTTTTTTGGGGATGTCAGAATTCTGGCCCTATGACAAAAACCTCATAAAATTAGATGTTTTGGTTGTTATCTCAGGAATTCAGAATTCGAATTAAAACAACAGTCCTTGAATTCGGGGTAAAACATAGCTATAAATTATTATTATATATTATGCACTTTACTTTCGGATCTAAAGTGGGTCACTTGAAGTAATAAATAATTTTTCGGAATTGAAGTGAACACAAGTTTGACATATTTTCGCTCTAAGTAGTCTAATTTGAAAGTTATTTCCGATCCGTCAGATTTGTAGTGAATGTGATTTCGATATTTTTTCGCATTACTTCGTCTCATTTCTTAAACGTTGAGACGATAAATTTTTAGAAGTTGAACTGATCCCAAACTTAGCTTATTTTTCCACTAAAACGTCTAATTTGGAAGTTGTGGCCATTTAAAGTTGAGACATAAAATTTCGTCCAATTTTTAGTAATCATGTTAACGAATATTTTCGCTTTAGTTCGTCTCATTTAGAGGTATTTTTAATTCAACTCTTTTTTCTTTATTTGTCCTCTTTTTGAAACTAATTTTCTGACCCTTTAATTTAAAAATCCCCCAATAAAGTTGCCATAAATTACACTGCGCACAAACTTTAATAAAACAAACGGACAAAGCTTTCAATCCCTTTCTGCACTGCTGCAAGCATATTTAAGTAAAGTATTTTTAATCCTATAGGATTGATGCTTACCTGCCAGGATGCCTGGCTGCGCAAAGAAGCTCGTCGTGCGATCGTCTTCGCTCATGATGAGTACCTCGTTGCCGTTTCCGGACGTGTGTTCGATTACTTTAGTGTCTGTGGGCTGACTGTTGATGTTGTTGTTGGGGTCCAACTCGTGTATGGTGCCCTGATTGTTTGTAGTACCCGCTGTACAAACATCATACATATATATAAATAATTCGAGGAAAAAAGAAGAAGAAGAAGAAAAGTGCCCAAGGGCGCATTGTTGTTGTTGATGAGCATTCAAATTTTAATATTCCATATTCAATTATTTATATTTGGTGCGTGCAAACGTAAATGAAAACAAAGAAATATTCATATATTTATTTGTGTAAGTGTATGTGTGTGTGTGTGTTTGTGTCTGTGTCTTTGTCAATATTTGTGTAAATGTTAATGCAGTGATATATGTGTGTGTGTGAGTGTGTTAATGAGCTGATACACATATGCTTTAGATTATATATATTTACAATACTATATGCCACAAAATTTGCTACGGTTAGTCTTCAACTACGTGCCGCAAAATCCAATTATATATGAAAGTTACTTAGTTTAACTTATCTTAAACTTAACTAATCCAAGTTGAGTATTTATTTTGCGTTTATTTATGCAATGAACTAACAATTACAAATGCAACTTAACGCTTAACTTAATTACGTACTTATATAACTTACATGAGCGAAAAACACGCTCGTAAATTTTAGTTGTGGTTTATGCGAGAGAGTTGAGCGCGATTTGGAAATCGTGATTTGTAATTCGTTATTTAAGCTGAACTAATGTCTCGATTAAAAGCATTTTAAAAATGGGTTATTGTCATTTGAAAGAGTTTGAAATTAAGCTAAAACAATTTTGAATGTATGTAAAAGAATAATTTTTAAAGCTTTCTGATATTGGAAGTTCCTTCAAAATCTCTTGTATAAAATTTATTGTTATTATTCTCATGCATTAAATTGCAAAAATCTCGTTCAGTTGGCCAAATTTGGTATTCTGATGGGTACCTCGCTAAGATACACCCAGTGATTGATCCACGGGGAGTTTTTGTTTTTTATGAAATCCTTAACGATTGTCTATGAATTAAAAACCCGTTTTCAAGCGATTTACTTTAATATTCATTTACATTTTTTTTAGAATTTTGAGATTGACAATTTTTTTTCCATGAAATCTTTTAAGCCAAAATCAAGAATATCGCAAATTGACACTCGCATAAACCCGAGCGCAATAAACATCATTATTTGGGCCTGCACAACAATAACTTGAAGATTACAGCTGAGTGCACAAAAACCAGAGACGTACCAGAGACGCACCAGAGAGACACCCAGAGAGATAGATAGAGCTAGAGTCGGGAGCTCATTACACGCTAATGAGCAGAGCAAAAGTTCTTGACGAAATGAAAAAAGTTTTTACCAACGAAATGAAAATTGTCACAAATTTGCACAAAAGTTGTTTTTCACATTTCACTCAGCGTTGTCTGTTTGGGGACTAAAAGTCTGTTTGGTTTTGGTTTCGTATTTGGTTGGATTTGCTTTCTGTTCTGGCGGCGCAAAGCAAAACTTTTGTTTCCATTAGGATTTAGAAGCGTATTTTATTTTTTTTTTCACGTCTCTCTAAGTGCGTGTTTGTGTACTCCCCTAAGGTGAGATTTGTAGCTGCTATCAGAGTTAAATACTTATAATTTTTTGCATATTTTATATGCCTTTTTTTTCGTGCTTTTTGTTTGGCTTGTCATTTACATACTTTTAATTTTGTCAGCGCATAAAAGTATGCTATAATTTTTTGTTTTGTTTGATGATTTGCTTTGGGCGTATTTATTAGAACAAAGCGAAAATACAATGCCAATTAGCTGTTAAACAAATGATTTTTAATTAATTTGATTGGTATTTGCATGCTGAGCTATTATGTGGGGTGTGTGTGTGTGAGTTTCGAAGAATCTTCGAGTATGTGACTCCACTCCTGTAAGGCGGTTATGTTCTTAATTATATGGCTTACAAGTACTCGTACAAGCAAATTGTTGATTTAATTTAGTCCTTTGTATTCATTAACTGCTTAAGGCAAACCCGCAAACACACAGGTGTGAGGGTGTGTGTGTCGCCTATACACTTTCTTGTACATAAATATGAACAAAGCGGTTTGGTTGGGATTTTCGGGTTTTCGAAAGCGAAGGTGTGCCAAAAAGAAACCAATCTTGCTTCTTTTCTTATAATAAATAAGACTTAATTCCTGGGATTTTTAGGTATTAATTATTTAAAGCGAAAATGAGAGTTTTTCGAAAATTATAAAGTAAAGCAGCTAATAAATTTCTCCCAAATTAATGTTACAAAGAGAAGGAATACGAATTCATGATTAAGTGCTTCGACTCCTTAGTTTGTATAAGCAATGAGATCTCAAAAACTTTATTAAATGCATGTTGGCACATCAGGCCGAAATTTTTTGGAACCAGCTAGAACACAATATTTTTTTAAAAAGCTTCCTAAGTTAAAAAAAATGTGTTTTAAATTTATAAATTCGAGAGAGAGGTTTATGGGGTTTTTGAAGCTTTTTGGAGCCAAAAAAAAAATATATATATTTTTAATCATCTCTTTTTGGGCTTTTGTCTGGATAATCTAAGAGATCTCGGTTGCTGTAAGACTAACTAATTTACAGTATCTTCTCCAGGCTCTCATATGTTTATAGAAAATGGAGTTAATTTCCACATAGGGACATTGTTTTTGTGCCTTTTTTATTCTAAATTTTTTATTGAAATATTTTTTAGGATCGGGGGACTTTTTCGAAATGCTGTCATAGGAACGATCGGTAAACTAAAATGTATTGTAAATCGAGTAATTTCAGAAGGTTTTTTTTTAAATTTAGATAGATTTTTTTAAGCCTTTCGGAGCCAATAACATTTTTTTGTGGTCTTGTCCATTTTTGTTTGTATATACAAGATCTCGAAACCCATAAGATTCTCCTGCGGTAAGTCAGTGCTTAATTAATTTCAAGATTTTAAAATATTTATAAAAAAATGGAACTAAGTCTATAAAACTAGTTAACAAATTAGGTTAAATTTTAGCGTAATCGAGTGAATCTTGAAATTGAAGAGTTTTTAAGGGTAATTTTGAGTCGGGAAACACGAAAATTACATTCATTTTTTTTCATAAAAACCATTTTTGAGATTTTTTTCGAAAAATAGGTTTTTGATACTGGTTTCAGCTAATCGTGAATATCTCGCAAAGAAACTGTTTTACCGACATGAAAAACATTAACAAGGTGTTGATGTAACCTTTACGGTGATAAACGATATATCACTTAGATTAAGTGAAAATTATGAAAGCAACAAAAGTTGGAAAAAAAACACTTTCGAACACTTTTCAAAATTACTAATTTTAATGGTTTTTTACTAAAAATGTTTTTGGTATTTTTTTAAATGAAAACAAAATTTTGTAAATTATTTTTTAGATTTTAAAAATTATATTAATTTATTTATTTATTAATTTTTTTACGCGATGACCAGAAAGACACATTTATTATGAACATTTCGAGCATGAGACCTTCAACAGAACCAAAGTTATCCTAAATAAATCTTTTATACGAACGATTAATATTTTGTAATTTTAAAGGTGCTTCATTTGAAGATAGCACTAAATGGTTTAAACATACGTTCAAGCCTTCCGGATCGGACAAAGTTTTCAAAAAGTTGCCAGAGAAAAGATCTTTTAAAAATGTCCTTTAAATTGAGCTATTTTATGACTACGAATCCCTTTTTTTCAAATATATTAAGACATTTTTCGAAAGTTTAATAGAGCAGTTTTTCAATTTTAAAACTTTTCTACAAATTCTAGAATTTAACAGCTTTGAGCATAATTTTTGTTTTAATCTCTAATTTTCGCCATTGTCTCCCTATGGCGTATATGTAATCTTTTCCAAATCATCTACACTATTCAAATGCTCTCGGGTGTACAAGTATGCCGGATGCTGCTTGTGTGTTTGTCTATTTATTGGCCTTATTGGCGCTTATTGAACCCACATCAGGCTAATTAATTATATACCAATGGCTGCATTAAAAGCCACTCAATTTGTGTACTCAACTATGCATATGGATGGATGCGTTTGTTGGTCTGTTTGCTTCCAGCTTATAATGCAATTTGGACTAAATACAAGTGGCTCTTAATTGCATTGCAGAGATTATGACAACGAGTAGCTCTGGGCACTTGAGAGCTGCACAAATGCTGCCAAAACTTATTGACCAAAATGAGTATCCTGTACACATTCCAAAAGCTATACAACAGGTAAGCATAGCACAGACATGGTGAAAAATCCAATAAAGTGAGTAAAGTCTTAGTCAAAGTTTGCTTAGTTTGTTTGGTAAATATTTGTTTTTAATAGAATTTCAATGGAATGATGGAGGAGACGACGAGAGTAAGAGACTAACTGGCTGGCATTAAGAGTAAGGAGGCACTCCCGTCGAGTAGACAGAAACAATCTTGAGAGCGTACTGGTACAAAGTCAATAGAGATGAATACTTCTGGCGAATACTTCTTCACTCAAGGATGCGTGTCGGTATGAGTTGGCAGCGCTGTCTATTTGTACGTCAGGGCAAAAGGATTGATTGAAAAATGCATTTTGTAGCTTGATTGAACTCAGCTCACAGATAGACAAGCAGCCCGCATACAACTGAAGGCAGGGTATTTAATGTTTAAAATCAAAGATTGTTTGAGTTTAAAGTGCCGATGAAGCATTCAACTGAATTTGGAGCCAAAATAAAGCTGGTCTATGCAATTTTGACCATACTAAAGTTTTCAACAGAACTAGACTAAAAACAAGCAACTAAAAAGAATAAAACTAAAATACACATACACGCTGCTGCAGGGGTTAACAACCATTGAGGTTGCTTTGATATGCAATATATTGAAGCTACGTATATATATGATCAGAGCTGGATTTAAACATGGGCCCAAAGGGGCTTGAATTTTCGACATTAAATCCGTTGTATGTAAACAGCTCTCGAAATCTTTCTAAAGCCCAAGGATGACTTTAAGTCTAATTGTTAACTTTTTAATATTTATTCAAGCAGAGTAGTTTGCAAGAGATTTCATAAACTTTAACTTTAAATTTATATTTCGAAAACAAACTCTAGCTAATGACTTTTTAATGTCTATTCAAGCTGGGTAGTTTCCAAAAAAATTGCTTAAATTTTCGACTTTAAATCTGTTCTTCGAAAATTACAAGAGTTTGACTTTAAATCTGCCACAAATTGCAACAGCTCCTTGGGCGCCCTACTTTTTAAATCCGGCAACGTGCTGCCTAGTTTCCAAGAGATTCCCCGAATTTTCGACTTTAAGTATGTTCTTCAAAAACTATCAGAGTCTGACGTTAAATCTCCCACACATTCCAACAGCCCCTTTTGGGCGCTCTACCTCTTAAATCCGCCTCCGTGCTTTGTACCAAAGTTCCTAAACGCTGCGCAGCTATAGCGCACTTTTAGGCTGCAACGCGTCAATTTGCTTGCGCCCACTTCTTTTGAGGGCGTGGCATGGCAAATGCCAGTGCAATTGAAACGCAACATTGACAACAAGCATAAATTCACAAAAACTTCAGCCCAAAAGCCATTACTACGCATACTTGAG
Source organism: Chymomyza amoena (assembly GCA_037043745.1). Taxonomy (NCBI): domain Eukaryota; kingdom Metazoa; phylum Arthropoda; class Insecta; order Diptera; family Drosophilidae; genus Chymomyza; species Chymomyza amoena. The sequence goes on along the minus strand of JBAMAX010001926.1, from coordinate 24,533 downwards.
CTTGGCTTTAAGTGTCCTTGGTGTAGAAAGGATTCTTGCAATTTGTGTGCGGAACTGACTCAGTCTATAAATAGTAGTGATTGTCAACGGCAAAGGCAACACAAAATGTTGTGCCTCCCCCTTCAAACGACAGCGTGCCACACGCGCGTTTTCATTGTGCCGCAGCGGGTAGTGGTGGGTGGAGCATAGTGAAGGCGGGGCAGCGGGTGACTAACAATGCTTCAAGTAACCGAGTACAGTTACACAAAGATACACGCACACGCCGCCATTGCCAGGTCCTGTGATTTTTCATCTGAAGTGCTTTTGAAGCTAAGCGCCAAAGTGTTCTTCACAACAGCGCAAAAAGAAGCAGGAGCAAGGAAAAGCGCTGTTTGGGAAATGCAGACTTGTAGATACTCTTTTAAGAACGGGAGCTGTTCTTTTTTAGGAAACTTTTGAGTGAAATTTGATACCGGAGTAAGTCTGGCCGTAAATATATTAAAAATATAGTCAAATGGACATAACCAATTTTTGAAAAATATTGTTTCAATATTTTGAGTATTTTTGGAGTTATCGATTGATGAGTATTTAAATAATCAGTTTAACATAAAACGTAATCGAATTAAAATAACTAAGAAAATATTTTTTCAAAATTTCGAGTATTTTTTGAGATGAATTAATGAATATTTAATTAATCTATTTTTCATATCCCGCAAATGACTAACGATTACTAACACAATTAAATTAACGAAATGAATACGAAATGTATTTTTGATCAAATTTTTAATACAATATTTAAATAATTTTATTCCTCTACTTTAAAAAATTTCCTATTTCCAACTTGCACAGTTTAGGAGCGTTTAAAAAAGTAATTCAATTTACTCAAATTTAAATTCTTCGGAAAAGAGAATTTCACTCAAGGCCCTAAGCTGGGAAAATACTTTCAATGGGTCTTATTACTAAAAGCATACTTTTAAGAATTCATCAAAGAAATAATCAAAGGAACCTAAAAGCGCAGTAAAAAAATTTTACTTGGGGCCCAAGTTTGGCCCTTAATTTTCTTTCAACGATTCTAAAGTTTCTATTTGTATATAGTTTAAAAATCGTGACGTCATCAAAAAAAGAATCTGAAGACCCCAAAAATCCAAAAAAAAAATTATTTTCACTCCGTACCCTATGTTGGTGCCCTACTTTCTTACAACGAACTTGCTTTTACTATTAGTATATAGTTAAACAAACAAGACGTCATGAAAGAAAAGATTGAAGGATCCCATATAAGTAGCCAAAAGAATTTCACTCCGGGCCCTAAATTGGGCCCCCACTTTTCGTTCAAGGGTCCTAGTAAATAGTTATGCAAATGAGATGTCAACAAAGAAATAATCAAAGGAACCCAAAAACGGATTCTTCTGGAGTGGTATTAATAGCGATGTGTCACATAGAGTGAGATTTCGTACGATTGTAGAGGCTTTATGTTCTACTAGGAGAGAAGGAAGATAATAGTAGTAGTAAGTTTGGTCCCTACATTTCCTTAAGCGGCCCTGGTATTACTAACTATATATTAGACAAACCAGAAGTCATCAAATAAATAATAATAAAAAAAATCTAGCGAAAAAATTCATTTGGGCCCCAAGTTGGGCCGGTTAGTCCTGGATTGATATTAATAACTACGTCTTAAAAAATTTAAATAGTATACTAAATTTATAAAGTTTTTTGGAATCAAAAGTGATAGGATTTTTAAATCTTGGTAAACCAAAAAAATTATTTTTTACTATTTTTAGAACTTGTTTTGACCGAATAAGTAGCTGATTTGTGAACGATAAAAAAGGAATGAAACTGATAACTTCCAATAAAATTTTTTTTTCCTGTAGTTTTTAACTGGTCTGTCATCATGAAAACGATTTTATTGAACTGTTGTAACCTTGAATATGTATTTATTTTCCCCTTGAAATTGTCTTAAAGTAAATCAATTTATATTAAGACCGAAAATGGTGTAATGAAAATCAAGGTGACGCATCTTTTGGAGTTGGAAAACGCTACGAGCTGTGTTACTTATTATAGTGAATTGAAGCTCGAAGGAGTGTGTATATATTTGCTATAGATCTCACTAAAATCCTTCAGATCTTTATAACAGATGTAAATATTTCAGAGCAGACTAAATCCGTGTAGTCTGCAATATGACAATTTTAGTTAAATTTTACTGCGACTTTTAAAACGATCATCTTCGTCGACCTTCCACTTTGTCTGTCTCCGACTAGTTAATCTGCAACAAACAGCCTCACCTAGTCACCATAGTGTATAACAACTACAAGTTTATAGAGTATATATGGCGAGAAACGGAAAATCACTGCACGGCTGGCTTAGTGCAATGCTTATTTTAAAGCATTCTCTACCCTGACCGTATACAATGTGGGGCTACAATCTGCTGCTATATACACTCACACACGCATACACTCACATATTTATCTCTCTCTGTGTGTGTTTGTTTTTCTATCTATGTGTGCGTGCGTGTTAATGGAAGTTTGCGCCTTGGGCAACAATTGAGCGCATTGAAGCGGCGTATTTTGCAGCTGCTCCAATGCCAGGAGTGGCTCTCGTTCTGGTTCTGTTTCAGTCCCTGGTTCTGTCTCTGGTTCTCTGGCTTTGTATGTTGTTGTTTAATCGATTGTTTGTGCACTGTGTTGACTTATCGGTGGGATGTCACTGATAGCCATCAAATTTATCGTTGCTCACGCTAAAGGTGCCTTGTGTGGGCATTGTAATTAATGACTTGTAAAGGCAATTGCTAAAAGCGTTCTAAACTACATTTAAAGACTAACTTAGGCTTAAACTTACGTTTGATATAGACTGTTAAATGCAGAGACTCAAAAGCAAGTTGGATTATGGGCTTATATGCGAAGGGGACTGTTGCGGTTTATAAATTTTATATTTTTAAACAAATCTGTGTAAATAATTTAACAAATTGACATCAAATGTTAACTCGTATAAAAAATGTTAAAATTTGCTTTTAAGCTTCGAAGTTATTTTCTGTTAGGAATAATAACAGAAGGCAATTGGCAATATCTTTACAGCAGCGTGAGAGAGTAATTAACAGCGATAGCTCTCAACTCTGTTATCTTACGTTATAACATTGTGCTTATACAGATCAAATGTAAGCTTACATTTTTTTTTCTTTTCTGTTAGGAATAAAAGCAGAGGGCAATGGCAATATCTTAACAGCAGAGTGAGCGAGTAAAAAACAGCGGCAGCTCTCAACTCTGTTGTCATACATTCTAACATTTTGCTTGTGCAGATCATATGTAAGCTTACATTTTATGTAATTGCAACAGCTTCTAACACAACGGTTCAAAAGTCCTTAGGCTGACACATAGATGGCGCCACAAACGCTGTAATTTATAATTTTTAAACATTGCCAACATTTTTAGGAACACTGTTAAGCTTGTTCCAAATTAATTTGATGAAAATGTTAATTTTTTATAAATTCAATACATTTTTAAATATTTAAATTTTAGCTTTAGATAGCGAAATTCAGAACAGTCCCGCTTACATGCATATAAATTTAATGTTTGTATTGTTTTTGAATCTCTGCATGAAACTTATTTAAATTTTTGTTTATTTTGATTACCAGCATAAAAATAAGCTATATGTATGTATATTTTGATGCATTTTAGGAAATAAATTAACTAATTGTTTATACTAATGGACGAAACCAAATGTGCCATGTGGTGAAAGGCCATAAATTAAATTTTTGCCATATCATTTATAAACTTGGCAAAACACATGTAAAACTGACGCCTGAAAGCGCTTAGTATGATACATATATACATAAAATATCTATTATACAATAGAGTATACATATATATGTATATATGAAAGCCTAATAGCACAATACTACACACACACACACACAAATCGTTATTTTGAATGTGTGTGCGTGTTTGTGGTTTTGCTTTTTATGCGGCTCAAATGAGTTCGAAACGGAAAAACACAGCATGTGCAAGGATTTAACTTATACATTATATTATATGATATAATAATAATAATGCCACACATGAACAGACACACACACATATTATACAGATGATATGAAAATGTTTGAATAAATGTATGATTATTGTATGTGTGGCGATGAAAAGTGTTTTTAATGTTTCTGGTTTTTTTTTTATATGGTATAGTATTATTTTTTCTGTTTTTAGATTTGTTTGTGAGCGATAGAGTGACGGGTATTAGGACAAGAGACGTGTGCACTCATTGAAACGTAGAAATCGACGACGTAGAGAACGTAGAAAATATATTTGAAAAATTCCAACCCATTTAAATTGAACTAAACTATGCCTTAAACTAAAATATAAAGGGTATAAAAAAAATTAAAGCGCTTAAAGATAATTTTACAAATGCAAATGTAAAGTGCCATTAAATTGGATTTTGCGCAACAAAACTTAAATATAAAAAAATACAATAAATACAAAAAAATATATAAAAAAATACAGCACATATATACAAATAATTAAACTAGACATAAATAAAATAAATAATTGAATAAACAGCATCAAATTGGCATTTTGCGGTCTGGCGCTTACTTTTTTGTGCGCAGCCCAAAAGTATGCAATTAAATATTAATTTGATAGTGCTTATAAAAAAAACCAAAACAAAAGCTTTAAAGCTGTTCAGGAGCGCAGCCACACACAGCGACATTTTTCAATGTGTGTGTGACTGCGCGCCAGAAGCCCAAAATGCAGCATGCTGCAACATAAAGCAAATTTATCGATAACTATCGATACCAATAAAGAAAGTGTGCAATAGCTTAAAAGGAAAACACAACTTTTACATAGATACAAAACAAAAGCAAAGACAAAAACAAAAGCAAAAGCAACATAGTAAAAAATTATAGAAATAACAGAAATATAAAATAAAAACCACTGACGTGCAAGTTTCGTTGCACCATCGCGTTCCAGATTGGGCTCATTAATATCGGTATAAATATCGCTATCGCCGTCACCGTTCTCCTCGGACAAATCATCCTCGTCATTATCGTTCTTACTGTTGAGCTCAACGTTGTGCTTGGATGTATCCAGCGGCTTGTGCACAGTCTTATGCAACTCTTCGTCTGGATGACGATCGATTTGTTCCAAATCTTCATCATCATCGCCACCGTGGGTATCCAAGCCGGGATCAATAATTGTATCATCTTCATCTTCATTGTCATCATTATCATCATGATCGCCGCTGCCATCAAAGCCATCTTCATCAATGTCAATATCATCTTCTTCATCAACGACGGTCTCCTTAGCATCGGGTAGATGAAACACGGAGGGCGTGCGCGTAGAGCTGGGCACCAGCGTAGGATCGGGTTGGGGTAAGTGAGTGGGGTTAATGGTGTTGTTGTTGTTGTTGCTGCTATTGCTGGTTGGTATAGGATGTAGATCGGAATTGATAGAGGAATTGGTGCTGTCGGTGCTAGAGACACTGGGAGCTGTTTTGTTGGGAGGTGGTGTTGTTGGTGTATGAGCTGGTGGATATAAAGATGTTGTTGTTGTTGTGTGTGAATTATTATTAGCAGTAGTATGATTAAAATTCTTGGGACTCTGTTGGTTCACATTATAATTATCACTATTAAAGCTTATATTATCATTATTATTATATTTATCGTTTATGATTGGATTGTTTGATGATGAATTGGACGTTGGTAAAATGGTGGACGTGAAGTTTAAATTGTTTGTATCTGTATTTGTATAGGTATTGGTGGTATTGGTATTTGTGGTATTGGTATTGGTATTTATAAGAGAAATTGCATTTGTAGTGGTAGTGGTAATAGTAGGAGAATTAGAAGTAGAAATTGTTGTCGCTTTTTTATCATTATTACTAGCTGATTCTTGATCTTTACCGATTGAATTAATGCCAGTGCTGTGAACACTGCCTTCACTACCACTGCTGATGATGCCGTTGATGTTATTATTATTATTATTATTCTGGTTGTTGTTGTTGGTGGTGGTGCTACTACCAATGATTGTGCCACTATTCGTTTGATGATGGTTGTTGTTGTTGTTGATATCAATTTGATTGTGGTTGACTCTACTAGAGATGATGTCGTTGTTGTCGTTTGTATTATGCTTACTATTTGAATTGGCGTTTTGCGTATGTACTCGCGTATTATGCGAACTGTGATGATCTGTTATGGCGTCCTCGTCATCGGGTCCAAAACCGGAGCCAGAATAATCGGGTTCCTTTTCTAGATCATCGTGTATCTGTAAGTAAATGAAATAGAATATCGATAAGTATCATAGTTGAGAAGAATATTATATTATTCTACTAGTAAAATGTTATCAACTTTGAGCTGAAAAATCATTCATAACATAATGCTGTATTCATATCATACTGAGTAACGCTGCCTACCTAAAGCCGATAACTGCTGTCGATAGCAAAGCAAAATCAGCAAATGCGCCAAGTTCATAGGGTATGTTGGGGCAAACCCGACCTCCCACTTCTTTTCAAAAAGGGTCATACTGACCGCCAATAACTGCTGCCAACAGCAAAGCAGAAACAGCAGTTACGATAAGTTTTATAGGGTAAGTTGGGGAAAACCCGACAATGTTAACCCGGCCTTCCACTGTTTCTCAAAAAGTGCTGAGCGAGCTCATATTAGTGTTGTCGAGTAGAGCATTAGGAACTCCGATAACTGCTGCCGATAGCGAAGCAGAATTAGCAGATGCGCTAAACTTCATAGGGTAAGGTGGGGCAAATCCGACAGTATGAGTAAACCCGATCTCGCAAAATATTCTTAGTGTTGCCGGGTAGAGTATTGGGATGGTAGCATGACAGCTGCATGCCAGCCTACATTTAGATGTGCTCGAACGACATAAAGTATATTTTTAGGTTTTTCGATAGAAGTTTTGTAAATTTTTCTTGTTAAATAGAGTAATCGATCTAAAGGTAAGTGGCTTATATAGAACTATACAGGGGTGCCACAGAAAACCAATTCGATTCAATTTCGATGCAATTGCAATTCTTGGTGCCACAGACATGGCTAACAACAACCGCTCATAGTCATGTATGTGGCACCAAGAATGGAATTGTATCGAAATTGAATCGAATTGGTTTTAAAACCCTTGTTAGCCATGTCTATGGCACCAAGAATTGGAATTGAAATCGAATTGGTTTTCTGTGGCACCCCTGATATAGTGCTTTTAGAATCGATTGGAAATTGCGTAAAATTTTATAAATACGAGTCGTCATGAAAAATGATAAAGTGGGGTAAATCCGACCTCTAAGTAATGGAATATAAGCCATGTAGACCTACATATATACATATATAGTACATATAGTGTTGACGGGAAATTTTGTAAAATTTTTAAATACGCGTCAACACGAAAAATTATAAAATGGGGCAAATTCGACCTCTTAGTAATCGAAAATAAGCCATATAGACTTATATAGTGCATATAGTATTGGTTGTAAATTTCGTAAAATTTTTTAAATACGAGTTGTCATGAAAAGTGACACAGAGAGGCAAATCCGACCTCTAAGTAATCGAATATAAGCCATATAGACCTATATAGTGCATATAGTATTGGTTGGAAATTTCGTATAATTTTTTAAATACCACGTCGTAATGTTGCGTGGGAAATCAGACGTCCTGCTCGAATCAAAAATAAAATCAGGAAATCAATTAATACTCATTAGTTAACTAGCTATTATAGACGTCCGCCAACATTCATTTCGATTTGCATTTTCTAAACGTTACAATTTTTTAAAATAAATACATTCAATTTTATAAGACAATAATAATAATCGAAAAACTATTAAACTTAGATCATATCAGCCACAAAAATAGGCGGTCGGATTTACCCTCAACATTTAAGAAAATAACTATAATTAATTTTTTTTTGAAAAGTGGTCATAGCTCAAAACTTAATAACGCTAAGAGAGCTCGGTAATTAGTAAGCAAGTTGAGGCAAACGGTTAGCTTTAATTTGGTATATCGAAAGAATCGATCCGATGTCAAATATGCATTTTAAAGCCAAAACCAAATATTAGCTGGGATTTACCACAATAATTGGAAATAGGCGGTCGGGTTTACCCTAACATTTTACCAAATTACTTAAGTCGACTTTTTCGCAAAATGAGCTTCAGAAGAGCTCAGCAGTTAGCCAAGCCAAAGAAATTGGCGGTCGGGAATACCCCAACATTTTGGAACATGACAAAAATTGACTTTTTTGAAAATTGGAAGAAGAACTTAATAGTTATTTAGCAAGTTGCCGCAATTTCCTCGAATTTGGTATATGGGGCGAGTTGATTCGGTGTCAAATATGCATTTTATAGTCACTATAAATAACTAGCTTGGTTTTGCCCCAGCTTACTACACAAAAAAAGTTTATATTCGCAAAAAATTTTACAAAACAGCAAACCAAAATTTATTTCATATAAAACCCAAAATTCCAACTTTGTCTTTGTTCTGCTCCATTTACAATTTCAAAAGCTTTTATATATCGATTTAATTTCCAACTAAAGTCACGCACTTTGAGACGCCTTGAAAGACACATTGTTAAAGTCGTAAATATGCCATTTACTAGAGCACACACACACACACTTTGTAGCCCATTGTATAAAATATATATGTATATAATTCACAGCAGCCGCCACGTCCTTGACTGCGAATATGTGGCGCATAGCGCCAAATGCCAGTTGGATTGTAATCCCTTCCCCCACCATATGCTGAGGAGGTATGCGGCTTGGTGGGGAAAGTTTTGCAGCATGATTATAACAACCGCAGCACCCCAAGGACACAACAATGCCAGTCAGTGCACGCTGGGGACACATTTATATGACCATTGTGCACATTGTCTGACTTTCGCCCGCTGCCTTTCGCCGGCTTGCTTATGTACTGTCAAATGTATTGCGGCCATTTTCATTTTGGTCATAAGTGGAACTAAAATAAAAAAAGGAAAATTCTGTGCCACCCTGGCAACTGGGACCAGACACTAACAATTGGCCGTGGTAGCATTTGGCTCTTGAACCAGAGAGCCTAACGCAAGTTTACGAGTATTTTCTTTAATTTTGATGCTGTTTGCTTTGTGTAACAAAAACCCAAGCGGCTTAATTGAATTTCGTTACGCTTTATGGTCTATACGAAATATATATGTGTGTGTATGTGTGTGGATTTGTGGACGTTTGTTTTGCCGGAATTTGGCGGCACTTGTTGACCTGAACCCCCCACACTCGGTTCGAGATAAATGGGCACATATTGAATTCTTTGATGCTTTTAAACTGCAAAAATAGACAAAAAAAAAACTTAATTAAATATTGTTGGTTTGTGTGGAGGTTTTGTTTTGTTTGTGTTGGTATATGGAGTTTAATTTGTACCCAACATACACACAAACAAACCAAAGGCAGTTCCTGCCATAGCAGTATTGCTATTTTTGGGTGGCGCCATCTATATTTGGTTCTATGTGCCTGCTCAATGCATATTCTATGTTAGAGCACTTTGTGTGGCGCCATCTACATGTAATTAAGTGTGCTTGTTTAAATGAGTTTCTGTCAAAATGTTTTAAAATTTAGTTTATTGTTTTTGACACAAATTGATAGAATTATTAATTAATTATTGTTTGTTTTTGCAATTATAAAATACAAATTAATTATAAATTGTTTATAGCTGGCACAATATGGTCCTTCAGGCGGACAAAACAAAAGGAAATTAGTTTAAAATTTTTAAAATAAATTTTTTTTTCATATTTTATTTACAATCTGTGTTGTTAGATAATAAGCTAATTTACTAAATAATAATGATAAAAAAAATATATATATAAATAAAAAAGCAATTTTCTATTAAAAACTACTATTGTGAAATTTGCTAAATTGAGTTGGCAAGCTGATGTAGACTTTAAAGATTTGCTTTTTGGTAATTTAATAAACCTATTTTTATATGTTTTGGTTTTTGTTGGCTTAAATTGCTTATTATTGTAGCCCTAAGAAGCTAAAGTGGGTTTGTACAATTTTGTTACCAAGTATACATTTAAAAAAAAGAAAAACAGATGGCGCTGTCATAATAGCGATACCCAACAATTACTCTTAATTAAATAATTAAAATAATGAAATGGTATAAAAGCACGTAAGTAAAATAGCGTTGAGAGACGCTAACACTACCAAATCTCTTAATGTAGAGGCGTGACATTTGCCTTAATTAAGTTCTGCAAAATGTTATAATTTTTCACCATCTAGGAACGTGACATCATATTACGTATACGCAACAATGACGTATTGCTTGATACTTGGAAAAGTCTGGGATGATTAAAGCATAATTAAAAAATTATATCGTATGTGATAAGATAAGGAATAAGGAAAACAATTTGTTAATCGATAACAACATTAACTGCAGTTATCGAGCTGTTACCCATCAACATGGCTGCTTAGGCGTTGCCACCTTTCAAACAGCAGCTCTGTTAACTTTCCGACGCTACCTGTTAAAGCCCCACAAAAAACAATTATTTTAGCAAAACTTTTAAAAAATATTTCTTGCTCCTTGTTTTGTTTCAATTTAATTAAAATATATGGCATATGTTTTTTTTTAAATTTTGCTTTGCAATTTTGTGCTACGTAATAGAAGCACTTTGTTCCAGCAACTGAGTTCCACTGCGGCAGCGCATATTTCATGAAGTCAACATGCCAACAAACACTTGGCCAAAACGCTCATAAATTGCTATATATATAAACATATATACATACTCTACATATCTATACATATAAATATGCCATACGTATATACCGCAGCTCCTAGCTTGCGCAAAAAGCATTTATACACAAGTCATTTGGTTAAAAGTGGCCATAAAATATAAAAAATTGTTGCCACACTTGTTTACGGCGTTGCCACATATTGAAATTGCTTTCACTCCCTTGCACACAGCAGACTATGTTGCCTTCTGCTTTACACGTTTGACACTTTAAGTGCAGTTTATTTTCAACGTTACTCTAAATTTACTTGGGATTCCAAAAAAAAGAAGGGAAGTTAAGAGATTCAGCCCTACTCTGAGATACCCTGCAGTCTGGCCAGTTCGATATTCAAACTTTTCAAGCGACTCAAGCTTAAATTTCTGCATCAAAATTTTTTTGTACGCAGCGAAGTTCTGTTGAAGGAAACCTCTTAGATGTATTCCCAAAAATTTTTGGCCTTGGAGTAGTGTAGTCCTTTTGAAGCGACTCTAGTTTTAATTCTTCATTACAAGCAAGGAAGATCTGTTGAAGGGAGCATCGGTGTGGTATCCCCAAAAAAGCTTGATCTTGAATTAATCTGGTTCTTGCTCAGTTAGCGTTCAAGAATCGCGGTATCTAATGCGAATTGGCCAAGACTATCAAGCTAAGGAAATGGAGATGGATAGACCACACACTGCGGAAGGATGCGAAGGAAGTTTGCCGTCAAGCTCTTGATTGGACTCCCCAAGAAAGCCGCAAAAGGGGTCGCCCTAAGACAACATGGAGGAGGTCGCTACAAAAGAGGTCGATGAATGCGGAAAATCATGGAACGAGCTAAAATTGCTGGCCAAAAATCGAACCAGGTGGAAGTGCTTTATTGAGGCCCTATGCTCCAACCGGAGAAAAAGGAATTGATGATGATGATGAATGCGAATTGAAGGTTCATTTATTTACGTTCGAGACATTTTCATTAGGTTTCGCAATGAAATCCTATCAATCTGAGAAGATTTCTCCCGATTCAACCAAGTTCCAACAACTTGACAAAGCATTTGCCCAAAGTGTACGCAACTGGTCCTTACTCAGTTTGCGTTCAAGAATCGCGGAATCTAATGGGAATTGAAGGTTCATTTATATACGTTCGAGACATTTCCATTAGGGTTCGCATTGAAATCCTATTAATCTGAGAAGATTTCTCCCGATTCAATCTTAGTTAAAGTTCCAACAACTTGACTAGAGACAATACCAGACAAAGTCTTTGCCTAAAGTGTACCCAAGTCCGCCATTTTTGCATTTCAGGATATCCTTATCAGTGGCTCCCACGTCCCACATATAATACACTGCCGGCAAAAAAAACTGGACCGCTTATGAAAAAACCCAATTTTTCGACTTTTTACAACAATTTAATTTACAATATAGAATAAATCTCTTAACATGAAAAAAATTTGGTTGACAAAATTTGACCAAAGGGTATTAAGCTACTACTACCCCCAGGAGCTGCACCCACAATATTTTTTCATCACTAATTTATTATATGCAGCAGCATGCTCGACAGTGTATAAAAAAACCTCGCCAAAAAGTGACCAACCAAGAGGCGGCAAAAAATATATATATGCATACACCCAGGGGATCCCTTGTCACTCTTCTCTCTCTTAAATGTGTTAAATAAAAAATAAACTCATTCGGGATTCGGGGGGAGTTGCCAACAAAACATTTTGCAGCTTTTATTGCCTTGTTACGTACTCTGCACATTTGTTGCATACTTTTGGGGGCGCTTTCATACTGAATATCTGCGCAGCTCTTTTCTTTTCGAACTTTTTCGTTTGCGGCAAGTTATGGAGTGTGCCCCGAAAACTAAGGTCCAACCAAACTTGTGCAACAAAACTTACGTACAAGTTGCAAAGTGCACTTTCATTGCTCCTGTCTCTCGTCCTCTCTACTCGTTACGCTTACTTAGCTTTTCCACAGAAAACGGCCTTTGCGGCCTCATTAAAACGTTTTCTAGGCTAAACGTTTTGCCAATTTATAAGTTTTGGCGAAAGTTTTTGTTACGTATGCGCCATGTGGCCAACATAATATACTTGTATGGTGTATGCACCACACACAGTATATACGTATACTTGATACAAGTGCACTCGTCGATTATGGCACATAATGCAAATTATTTTTGGGAAACTTTTGGTTACATGTAATAAGAATTTATGCTACTACCAAATGCTGTGTTAATAATATATTATGTACATTAAGGCACATATAGTACACTTTGTCACCATGTGGTCGTTGTCATATAGGTCATACATGAATTTTAATGGACATTATTGGGGCAACATCTGCAGAGCACTGGAACTGGACTTGTGCTGTGTTCCCTGTCATATCTGCCACAGATATGATGTAGCTGCAGCTGCAGCAGGCTAAAAAGTTAATGTTGGCACAGTTGCAGCAGCTGCCATTTTGTTGCACACCTTCATTTTAAATATTTGAGCTTTTTTAAAATGTGTACACACAAATGTATGTGCACTGAGAAAAAAAGTTGGGAGCAAAAATTTTAAAAAGCAGCATTTTGGGTATTTTTTTGTAGGTTTAAGAGGAAGCAACAGAAAATTTGAGATATTGAGAGGAGACAAAAATTATAGTGCTTGTTAGTCGAAAAATCTCAAAAGCTGGTCATGGAAGAAACCATTTTCAACTGCTTTAATCCTTTTAGAAAACGTATTGAAGGAAGGAAGCGTGGAGTCAGTGCCTCTGATGCATTTTTGCCACGTGTCGCCAATCGAAGATGACAAATGTGGTTACTATGGCTTTAAATCTGGCCAGCGCAGAATCTCATATTTTGGGCAAAAATCTGGCATTTCCAAAAACATTTTTTTAGAGTAATGAAATTTTATATACGTGTTCGTAAAAGATTGAACTATTTTTCTGAGAATTTTGAGCCTCATAAGATTTTTTTAAGGTCTAGATAAGACTGATAAAAATATATTAAATTTGTAATTAATTTAAAAAAAATCTGTGAATGGTATTTGGGCCATATTTCGCACAGAGATAGATATGAGCTCCATATTTATTCAAAAAATAGTTTATACCCAAAATATTTAATGGTTTTTAGCCTCAAATAGTCTCAATTTTCCAAGCACAGTTTTTAAAAGGTTTTTGTCATGTTGTTTTAAATTCCGAAAAAACTTTTAAAAATCCATATTTAAATTTTTTATAATTAACCATTTTTACATTTTTTGACCTGCATTTTTCTATGTTTTGCTTTAAAATGTTCGAATTGTACATCTTAAAATACAAAAAAAGTAAGGTAGGTGCCAGTTCAGACTTATCTTTCCAACTCTCTTAGGTCAAGAACAGGCCTTTTGTGATACCAAAAATGGGGTTAAGGATATAGAATAGACAGGAAAAATTTTCCTATAGGAAAAGTGGAAAGTGTTGGATCATTCTTAACGTGGGATTCGAGCCCACAACCTCTGGGACGATAGTCTAGTGCACTGTCGCTAGGCTATCGAGGCCGCTAAGAAGTAAATAAAAAAAATAAAATTTTTAAAGCATACTTTTGGGCAGCTACGAAATTAAACTGTTAAACTTTACATTGGTTAATTTTTTAAAATTCAACTTTTAGACAGAAAATTCAATTTCCGCAAATCGTGAAAAATTACATTTACTTTTAAAATATATAAAGAAATTTATAAACATTTTTTTCGATCAAATATGGAGTGGTAGTGGAAGGTACGCTTAAAGCAAAGTAGCCAATTGATAAAAAACCAGCAAAATCTTTATAACTACTTGAATATAGGTAAAACCAACAAGTTTTTAAGTTCAATTTTATTTTTTTTCTGAAGTAATATTTATAAATAATAAAATTAAATAATTTTTCGTAGCTACATATATCATGGTAAATGGAGTTTTTTTTATAAACTATCACGAAAGCTCATAAAACACAAAATGTCAACTTTGCGTGACAATAACTTAAAAACCACATCAAATAATGTAATAATTATTAATAATAATACCTAAGTATATAAGAAATCATATGCAATTATAATTTTTTCCTAATCTTAAATTTTTTTGGGAGACTTTTGGCCAAAATCTGGTTATGCGGGCTCATTCTGCAGTGTAGGCGTATCTGCTGTGTACAGAAAATGTATGAGAAGCTTATGGATATTATCCTTCAAAACGTAAAGCCTTTAAAACAACCATTAAACTAACTTCTGTTTGGAGTCTAAAAACAAACTGCATTAGATTTTGTATATATTTGCAAAACAAAAATGTGAAAATATAATAACATTTTTAAGACTTTTGCATTAAAATTATGTTTTTTAATGGCTTTCAGCTATTGCCAGACAACAAACAAATTCTCTTCCTTTAAACACAATGACTTATGAGCTGCACTTAAAACTTAAAAATAGAACCCATCACAATTTCTTTCAGTGCATTTATGCCGCTTTTGCTTTTGAGTCGCCTGATGTGCGCCATGCTGCATTAAATTTGCATTTTACCCGAGCTGGCCACATGGCGTATGCTTGACACAATTTTGATATATGACAACACTCACTGCAGCAGCTGGAGCTGCACTGGCGCCAAGGATGCAATGCTGCTCTGCCAGGACAAAGTGAAAAAAATATATATGAAAATTCATAAAAGAATATTTTTCAATAAGCAGCTGAAAAACGTTTTAAAAGTTGCAAAGTTTCTCTATCTCTCTTTCTGCTCAAAGCACTTTTCGGTTCGTTATGACTTTGACAAAGTTCTTGAGGCATTTGGAGCACAAACCGTCGGCTGTTCCCCATAAAATGGGTCAAATACAGACTTGCAACTACAACAACAACAACAGTAATAATATAAATAATTCAACAACTTATATGAACTCAAGCAAAAGTAGCCAAGTCAAGTGTGAGCTGGTTGCAACTTCTTCGGCAGGAGAGGGCCAGATGAAGATAACAATGAGCAACAGAAGCAGCCAAGTCAAAGTTGCTCTTAAAATGAGTAAACTTGGTGAAAATTAAAAACAGCAAAAATGAGATAATTAAAAGAAAAAAGGAAAGAAATGGGGAATAGTTGAAGCGGTGACTGACTGCAGGATACACTGTAGACGCTTTTGCCAAGAAGGAGTAAGTGATAAGTTGCTGGTCCATGGAGTAAGCGGATAGTGGAAAAATGGCTACCTTTTGTTGATTATTAGGCTCACTGAGTCTTTAAATCGAATTTGGTGGCCCTGGCGCTTTTTTTATTAAATAAAATGGAAAGTTGGGAAGAGGGTATAAAATTGAGACATATTTGGCTAAATCTTTTAAAGCTTTTATTCGAAATTTTCAAATTCTGCTATGGGGTAACTGCTCAAAATCTCGATAGGACTAAACAAAATTCATCTGCTTTCGAAAAATTTCGATTTCTTTAGCTGCATAAAGTCTAGGAATTTCCCCAGACAAACATACGGAAGGGCGGATATAAGCTAATCTCTATCTGAGATCTGGTATGCCACGCCTTCTTCCACTTTTATCACAAGTCTACTATGACCCAAAGGGCTACAGTGTATACAAAGGGAAAAAAGGGACTACCAAAGAAAAGCAACAAGCGGCAACCTTCGAGCCGCATAATGAGCAGCAATTGTGTCAGCCAGGTGGGGGAGACAGCGGAGGCGTGGGATGAAGTTGGTTGCCACACCCAGATCCAAGGGATACATGAATAAACAAGAAAAGAAGCTGAGCAGAACTGTTTTGCAATTGCAGTTGTTAAAAGGTTTGTTTCTTCTTCGCCTTCTTATTTTTTTCGGGTACTTTGAGTCGCTGCAAACATAGTCACCAAGACACATCTACAAGACACAAGTAAAGTTTCTTCTTTTTCTTCTTCTTTTGCATTGTTTTATCAGGCTTTCATTTTGCTAGCATCCATCGTCATGCTTCTTGGCATAATTAGGGCATGGCATTTAAAATTGTTTGCTGTCTGAGCTGTTGGGATTTTCTGTAATTTAAGGCTTACTTATGTGGCAATTCAAATGCCTTCAAATTGGCAGTTGCCTCAACACAAAATGTTAGGCACGTGGATGAGATTTACGACACGAGCAAATAGTACAGTAGATACTAGGAAAACGCCAAAGCTTAAAGAGATACCTGAGCATCAATGGGCATTGTCAAGGGTAGCAAACCTGGCAGATAAGCAATATGAATTGTTGAGTTTTGTAAATTTGTGGAAATCTCTTTTTTTTGAAAAGAACTATTGGAGGGACCGGATATGGACTTTTCTTTTTTAAATCAGACTCCAATTAGGACAACAGAGTCGAAATCTGCCACAAAATTTGTTTTTTTAATTTTTAGCTTGAAACTCATTTTATTTTGATTTAGCTTTTAAAAAATGGTCAAAGTCTATAATGATTGTGGAGGTACTCAAAACACAACATTCAAACTATTTAGCTTTTTATGCCTTTTGGAGGTTTTAATTTTTTAAATGAATTTTCTAAAACTGTTTATTTGTACTTACAATAAAAAATATAGATATATTTCATAAAATTTCTAAAAAATTGAAAATGCTGAAATAGTGGAATTTTTATGCACTCTTGAAATGAAGCCTAAAACAATATGCAACCAAAATATTAAAAATCTTAAATCTTTCTGTTAATATAGTTATGGCACTATTCTAATTTTCTTTTGAAATAATTTTTTTTTTTTAATTAAACATTTATACAAAAATTTAGTTTCATGTTTTTCAAAGTTCTTAAACTTCAAGCCAGTGAAATTTTTTGTATATTTATAAGATAAGTGGTCATCGGGTTTGCCTATTTTTGAAACCTTAAAACAAAATACCAAAATTTTCTAAATTTTTTAAGCCTTTGTAATATAATCATTTGTGATCTTTTTTATACATTAAAAAAAATTTATTAAAGAAAATGTATTAAAAAAATTACAAAAATCCATTCCCATTATTTTTTTTTTTTCAAATTCATAAAATTTTTGACTATTTTTTAATACGTAAAACAAAATTTAAAAAATGATTTAATATTTGAACACTTTCTGTTAATGTATTTTTAAAACAATTGTAATCTTCTACAAATTAAAAATATAAAATATAAAAAAAATAAATTTTAGTTTCCTTCTAATGTAAAAAAAAATTCTTAAACATTGTTTGCCTATTTTTAAATACAAGAAATTAACCACAAAAGTTACTAAACTTTTTGTTTATGTATATTTAAGACAATAGTGATATTTTATAAATTAAAAAAAAAATATATATAAAAAAATCTCAAATATTAATTTCCTTCATTATATTTGACAAAAAATTTACTAACATTTTTTGCTATTCTATAATATATAAAACAAAATACAAAAAATTTCTTAAAATTTGAAACCTTTCTGTCAATGCATTTTTGAAACAATTGGGATTTCTTACAAATTAAAAATATCTTAAAAACATTTCAAAAAATTAATTAATTCATTATATCTTTAAAAAAATGTTTTAAAATTTTTGCCAAATACGTAAAAGAAGATAAAAAATTTCTGAAACCTTTTATTGGTAAAATTTATGTATTTTTAAAATAATTGTAATTTTATAAATGAAAAAAAAAAATTAAAATCCTTCATTATTTTTTTTTTTTTTAAACTTTCTAAAAATTGTATATTTTTTTAATACGCAAAACAAAATACAAAAAAATTCTAAAAAATTAATGTTACTGTAGTTTTAAAATAATTTTTATTTTTTGAATTAAATAAATAATTAACACTGTCTAAAAACTTACATACAAAAATTAAATTATTTCAATACTTTTGACTAGTTTTTTTTTTTGACTAGTAAGAATTTATTTTAAAAATTTGAAATTCAGTTAGAGTAATTTATAAAAAATTTTTTTACTTAATTGAATTATAACTCAAAAAAACTTGCATATAAAAATGAATTTACTTTTCTGATAATTTTATAAAGGGAAAAAATTTAAGCCAGTGAATTTTCGAAATTCTTTAGATTACAAAAAATATCTTCATACAAATATTCAATCCCAAAATGAATTTCCAACCTGTACAAAAATAAAATGCTTAAAAATTAAACATAAATTTGTTATATATTTTCTTCTCATATGACAGACTGCAAAAAAAAATATTTAAGTAAATTATATTTTTCTCAAATCAATTTGATTTATACATAAATCATCAATACTATCACCTAAATACATTAAAAATAAATTTGAAAAAATTCATAATAACAAAAATCGACACGGCATTTCCGATTTAAAAAATTATTTTTTCAAAACATTTAGTTTTAAAATGTGAACCTATTTAATAATTAACTATGATGGTTAATAAGCGTTTTAAATTCATTTATACGAACTTTTTAAAAATAAAGGCGAAATTTTAGCGAAATCGATAACCGAAAAAAAAATTCACTTGACAATAACATTTCTCGCTAAAAACTCCTGACAGAAAATTTCCACAGAATTGTTTTTAAACGTTATCCTGGTAACAAGACTGCTTTGTTAAAAATTCATTAAATTCTTATTTACAAACAAACTTTCCCCCCTGCGTGGGTTTACTGTATGCTGACTCAACCAAAATCCCGCTCTTAGCGCGTGTTTGTTGTTGTTTTTGTTTTTGGCCATTTTATATACAGTACATATGTTTTATATAAGCCCGCGTGAGATTTACAAATAAATTGAAATTTAGCTGACGGCTTTCAATTTTCTTATACTCAATGCTTGTGTCAAAGTGCTCCAAGTGTCTTACCAAAAGTTAAACCCAAAAAATCTTTACTTTTTCGTCGCTTGCTTGCCAGAGTTGGCAACAACTTGATATTGGCCGCAAAGGAAAAACTTTTCCAGCAACAGCAAAGAAAAAAGTTTAACAAGTTTTTACCTTATTTTTTTTTCGCTCAACTTAAGTTTCTTTTTTTTTTTTTGAAGAACGACTAAATTGTCGCTTTGATAAGTCGTGAGCGAATTAGTTGGTCTGGTGTGTGTGTGTATTTAGCTAGTATTGTGGCAGAGTTGCCAAGTTTTTGTGGCATTCAACATATATCTGCTATATGGCAAGACAAATTTTGGTCAACCGCTTGTACGCACAATTTCCTAGTTTTCCTAGTGACAGTTACAGTTTGTTGTTTCTACTATTTTCTTTTTATTTTCTTTTTGTCTGACATTTTTCCTGACATTTCGACAGACACACGTAATATTATTGTACTTTGTTTTCCAACTAAAAGCATCACTTGCCTGCACGACTGCTTCTATCAAGAAAATCTAAAAAAAGAAAACCCCTCAACTGAATTTGGAAAAGTTTTTGCTTTGTTATGTTGCCGCATCCGGTCCGAGCTACGAGTTTCTCGCATTGTGCACGCATTTTCCACAATTTTCACAGTTGACAATGGCCTAGAGGATGAACATAACCTACAAAGTAGCCTAGACTAACATGGTCAAGCTTTTTGTTACTTGGAGTCTCCAGCACAACAATGACTGCAAAAAGTGCTTGCATACATTTGAGCGTCATTATTATTGCAGCCAGTGTAATTTTCAAAAAACTTTTATTTTTGCATTGAGCTGGGCTATAATTGTTTGGGCCAGGATCTCAGTGCGCCTGCACAAGAGTACTCCTCTCGGCTTCCTGCTGTTTATTTATTTTGTCTCAACTCCCCCACATAAACTGGGCCCATCTGAAATTCTAATTTATTTACAAGCATGTCGACCTTTTTGAGCCCTTTTTGGCCCTTATGCTGCACTTACCAAACTAAGCTCAATTTTGCAATAGAACTCAAAATACATCTTACAGCTTATTTATACAATGAAATTGAATTCATGTTGTTGCTTTTACCATGTGGCCATTTGGGTTATATCTGCCTCTTTATACCCTTACTGAGGGTGGCTATGGCAATGCTATGGCTTTGGTAATTGGTTGCAACTTCCGGCTGTTTGTAGCCCATATACTGTACTAGCTAAGATTTATTATTAACTGTTTGAAATTTTTTTTTTTGGTACGTAAGAGTTTTAAACTGAATTTTTAATAAAGCATTTTGAAAGGTATTTAAGTGTCCTTATTTCCCTATACACCCAAAACTGTTTTCTCATGGTCTTTTAGACAATTTTTAAACAAGTTTTGGACAATTTGATTTGATTTACTAAGATCAAAAAAAAAGCTATTTGATTGGAATTTTAAAGGAAATATTTCTATTTAGCCTGAAAATTTAGTTAGGTATTCCCTTTGCTAATTTATTTTCATAGCAGCTTAAGGATTTACTTCAGGTATTTTTATACACCATTTTTTACTGTAACGTATCTACCGTGTAAAAATAGAACTTAATGGACTTATTCTATACTAACTTCAAATCAAAGAATTCAAAGTTTTCCGCTCTAAAATTGTTGAAAAGCGTGAGATCAAGTTTTCATAACAACAAGCTTGTATAGAAAGTCCGATTTCTGCACAGAATTGATGAGCTCTGGTGGAATGATAATCTACAAGAATTTTTATAAGCAAAAAACTTCCCAAATGACTTTCGAGTCCGATCGCTTCCAGAGCTTGAGCCTATGTGATATAGTCCACCGATCTACCCCAACAAAATTTGACACAGTGCTTGAGTGCCTTGGTAAAAGATATGAATGCCAAATTTATTTCATAATATCTTTACAAACAAACAAAACACATCGAATTTTGTATAAAAAACGTGTTTTTGGACCGAATTAGACACAATAAGAACTATATGATCTAGTCATTTAACAATTTGAGGATTAAATTTAGTACAGTGTTTAGGAACTGTAGAATACTCACGAATGTCAAATTTGGTTTGTATCTCAAACAAACGAAACATCAACAAATTTTGTGAAAAGAACGCGATCTCTAGGAAGATCGGACCTATGGGAGCTATATGATATAGCCGAACCGCTATTCTTGTTAAAATTTGGCATTGTAAGTCGTCAAAAAATATTTCAGATATCGATTTAAAATCTGGTTGTATGTTATTTTGGAAAAAAAATAAGCGAATTTTCTTGAAAATGTCACACTAGGTGTGCCCCTTCAGTCCGTACCCGGATTTGCTAAATATCGATATAGTCAACAGACAGTTGGCAGATAAACAAAATCATATAGAACAAGAGATTGCGAATCATATGAAAAAGAACTTTACGAATTCTACAAATATTGGTAAACGAAACCAAACAACTAAAATGTCGAGTGTCGTCGCTTTAAACACCCCCACGGGAGCTATATGGTTTAGCGCCCGCTATCAGCCAAAAATAAAATAAACTTGCCTCATATGGAATAATATGGGATCTAATGTGAAATTTTTGTGTAACTCTAGCTCTTATCACATCTAACTGAGATCTACTAGCGTTTACTTTTATGGATCGGACGGACAGGATCGAACATTTTAGGTATATCGACTTGATTGTTCACCCTGATCATATTTTAAAGGTTAATCTTTGGGCTGTGTTCTCCGAACGTCTCCTTCTATATGTTACATACATTTTCGGCAAGCACAAACTTAATATACCCTTGGCACCATACGGTACAGGGTATAAAAATTGTTTATTGATCCAATTTTTTTTTAAATTTTTAATGAAAATACAACAAATCATAAAGTTTCTAGTCGAAGGCCCCAGTTGCTAGTGATCAGTAAATTAGTATTAAGTTTAGTATTAAATACTATATTTAATTTTGTTAAAATAAAATAAAAAAATAAAGTTTCTTTATATAATCAATATAACATAAAAAAGGCGTTGCTCAAAAAAAGAAATATAAATAAATGTAGAATTTTTATTCGACAATAGAAATATTTTACCACTAAGGGGTCTCGCCTACTGCTTGCTTGTTGTCTTTTCTTGTACGGCTTTTAAAACTTAATTAGCGTCTTAAAATAAAAAATTTATGTTTTTGGGTAATTTTCGCGTAATTTTTGATGACGAAGACTACAATGAAGCAAAAGCTACAAAATATGAGAGAAAATAAATGCTGCCTTTTTTAAACTTTTATTTCGATATAACTACTTGTTTTTTTAAAATATAGGAATATTAGGAATATTTTTTTTTATGAAAATAAAGGTTTCATTTCTTTAAAACTATTTTTTTTTAAATAAGTGTTTATTTTTCCTTTTTTAAATCTATAACAAGATTTATTTATTATTAAATTTACAAGATTTATTTATTATTAAATCTATATCAAATTTATTTATTTGATTTAAGATAATTGATTGTAAGAAATAATTCAAATCTAGTAAGAATCATGGAACCATGGAACTGGTTCATAAACTAGAATCAATGAGGAAGGAAGTTCAAGCGTTAAAAGCAAAAGCAAAAACTAGTATCTGGGCACTCTAATTTTATAAAACTTGAACTGGTTCATGAATTAAAACTAAAATGAGTGATTGTGAAAAATGAAGATCTTTGATCGTAATAAATAAAAGCAAAAACTAGTAAGCGTCATGGAGCCAGGAACCCCGAACTGAATTTATTTATTTTTAAATCTATTACAAGATTTATTTTTAAATCTATTACAAGATTTATTTATTTTTAAATCTATAACGAGATTTATTTTTTGATTTTCACACCATAAAAACACAGACAAGTTTGTCCAAAAAATTGTTTATGGTGTTGAATTTTGGGATCCTAGCTCTTATTCTTAGCTCTATACAAGACAGCGAGAATTATATTTAGTTAATATTGAAAATTCTATAAAAAAAAATAGTATCCTCAGATAAATGCTTTTATAAATATAAAAAATATTTTAAAAATATTAATAAAAAGTACTTCATCATAAACCAAGACTAACTTGAGTTCAAATCTTCCAGCCATCATACATGTAAAGTGTATTCAACTTGCGACTTTCCGATTTCCAAATTTCTCTCTGTTTTTCTTCACTTTGCTTTACAATTTTTTTCCATTGCGGTTGCTCGAAAGCAGCCAAATGCTAAAAGGCAGATAGATGGATCCAGATACAGATACAGACACAAAGTTCTGCACATTACACTCCGTTGGGTCAGTTTTTGCGTCATTTGGTCAGTTGGCCCATTTTGCGGTGTATCTTTGGATGCAAAACCAAACGTAGTTCGATTTTTTTTTGTTTTTTCATTTTGGTTGTGCTAGTTTCTTGTACAAACAGACATATATATGTTAGCTGGCTTTTTTATAGGTATTTGCTTTCCGTTGGCCATTTAAATGCAGATAAGGCAAAAAAGGTTGAGTTTAAGGTAATTTAAGAGGCATTAAAAATATTTTATAGCACATTTTTATTTTGGACTTATTTAAACAGTTTTTATTAATTTTTGAGCCGGTTTTTGGCAGTTTTCAAAATTGCGCATAACTTGATTAACATAAAATGAACATAAATTTGGTAGAGATATGGATTTTTGGAATTCTTGGAAGTTTCATAATTTTGGACATATATTTTATGAACTTATATTCAAATTTAAAAAATGTTTCTATTCTTGAAATTCTTTGATCTGGGCACTCTAATTTTAGGCAAGTAGAACTGGTTCAGGAGCTGCACTAGAATGAAAGCTTATGAAAAATGAAAAAGATATTTGATCGTAAGAAATAGTCGAAAATAGTAAGAATCATGGAACTGGTTCGTAAACTAAATCAATGAGAGGCTTTGAGGGTTAAAAATAAAAGCAAAACTAGTATCTGGGCACTCTAATTTAATAAAAGTTGAACTGGTTCATAGGATTCTTATTTGTAATAAGGTGAAAGTAGAACTGGTTCATGTACTCAACTAGAATGAATGCGTATTAAAAATGAAGGCGCGTCTTTTATAGGTAAATTTTCATGGATCGGAGTTAATATTATTACTAATATTGCGTATACGTCATTTAATATATATGAAAGTAGAACTGGTACATAAACTGAACTAGAATGCATGCGAATTAAAAATGAGGAAGGCTTTTGAGAATACAAAATAAAAGGTAAAACTCGTATCTGCGCACTG